>BHFT01025917.1:0-32397 GCA_004320025.1 Laticauda laticaudata
TACCATCCTCGAAACCGCAAAGCCCTTCATCACGTACATGGAGCCAGACCCTCAGTGGACATGCCTGAGGCCCAGTTACCAGGCGATGAAGGAGAGGATCACAGCTCTTCTGCACCACCCTCCAGGCCCAGAAGCAATGCTCCTAACAACTCCAGGTCTGCTCCACCACCCACAAGCGATGTCACGGCCCTTGTGCACGGATTTCAGCAGCCCCTGTCAGTCCAGGGTCCAGGTTGGGCACAGAAGTTGGTGTCTAGGATTGGGTCCAACCTGGGTCTTCAGACGCTCCACAACTTCATCAAACATGGCTTGGTGGCATCCTCATGAAGTGCTGGAATGCACGAAGGGTCCTTCATTCCTCAGCTCCACCATCAGCTTGGTGCATAGAGTCCAAACTCCACTCTTCTCCGATCCATCTGTTGGACCAGAACAGCTCTTGGATGTCTCCTTCTCCTTGCGTAGAAAGAATGAAACAGTCTGAAGAGGGTCTTGGTTCTGGTGTGAAAGAATGCGGCTACCGAAAGCAGTTGCACGATGATCATGGTGGACATCAATGGATGATGTGGAAGAGCAAGACCAGGGTGAAGAGGTCTGCACACCAGGGCTGCTGGAACTGATAGTGAGATCCAGGTGATTTCCTCCCCCTTTTTAATAGGAAATGTCGGTTTTCCGCTAGGTGTCCTTCCACATACTCTAGGCATCCTCCAGACATCCTAAATATCCGCGATACGTCCCATATACGCAACGTTTTGCCTGTTTAATGCTTTCTATATGAGATGCATCCGCTTTCATCCTTTCTATGTCCGTGCTACTAACAGCTGTGTGGGACGTTCCGCGTTTACCTTTCACTTCCTCCCTCTTTCTGTTTTTCAGCTGAAGTGGATGTGAGTTGCGCGGATGGCCAGACGAGCCGAGAGGATATAAAGCGGACGGTGTAACGGATGCACAACGGACGTAGAACGTTTTGTTGCCCGTATGTTGTTGCGGATGTAGATCATACACGGCAGAAAGGTCATCCGCTCAAAAGTTTTGTGCAGTCTCAAAACTTTTTGAGTGGATGAAATAGCAGTAGACGGATGCTCGACGGATAGAGCATCATGAAAGACATATGCAGTGAGGTACATTCAACGGATGCATCGCGTTTTCCAATGGATGGCAAGCTTTTTTGTCCATTTTACATCCTCTTTGCATCCGTTGGTGCAGTGTGACATGGGCTTAAACTGTTTCAACTCCTCCCCATAGGGTATTGCAGGCCACAACAACTAGATTACAGAAACACTTTCCCCTCTTCAGGCATTCACTCTGCTGGACACCTAATACCCACAGTGCTTTCTAATGTCTATGTTATTTACCTAAGTACCATGGCTGTAGCATTATTATTTATCCATCTTACTATTCTTCTTACTCCCCCTCTTATTAAGATGGCTATCATTACCATTACCATTATTCTGTTGCTTTGCATGTACACAGATAACTTTTGCACTGGAGACAAATTCCTGGTGTGTCTAGTCACAGTTGGCTACAGTATTCAGTTCAGTTCAATTCAATAAATATAATTCTGAAACTGAAAAGACAAAATTAAAAATCCAAGGGTTATAGCATAAAGAATGAAGAAAAAGAAATCCAGAACTGATTCCAGAGAAACACCAATGGATAATAAAAAGAAAGATAAAACGCAAGAAACTAGATCATTTCAATGAATGGAAAATATGCGTCCCAAAAGTTAAGATTGAAACATACCCTATACCAATGACCCTAATACTAAACTAGCACTAATTCATATGGGTCAACAATATTAATTAGTTATCCAAGGATTCAAGAGGGAAAATTTCTGACTTTTCAATGGTTGAGTTTAAGAGGAAAGTCAGATCTTTGGGGTTATACTTCATGATAAAACATGATAGAAATAGACTGTACAGCCTGTCTTACAGAATTATTTCCAAACTCCGATAGCAACTGCATGGCTGGGAGACAGGAGGGTGGGTGGGGGCTTAAAAATAGAAGAATGCCAGTAGCATTAAGAGCAGCTGCCCCTCCTGTAGAGGACACTGGGTGAACCATTTTTGAACTCACTCTTTCTTTTGTCAATGTCTCCAGTCGCGTCAAACTTGAGTCCATTCTGATCAGTTTTCAGAATTTTTTTCTGCTAATGGACCAGCAGGCAAAGTCCCAACTTCTCTTTGCATAATTCCTTGACAACATTTTGTTAGACTGGGAAACAAATGAGGAACAAAATGAACAACTGTTTATCAGCTCAATTGCTTGTTCAAGGTGAACAATTCTGCAAAACCCTGGCTTACCATGGTGTGAAAAAGCAGAAGCATCTTATGCACTTATCTACGAGTAAGTCCTATGATAGTGCCTGAATTCTTGAAGCATAACCATTTGGTTATAATATGATTTCATTTTCCTTAGTCAACCAACTGTGCCTGAGTAAAATGAAATGTGTGAATCTAATTATCATGACCGAGCCAGGAAGGAAGGGGCATAATGGATCATAGCAATAGTGTTTTTGTGGGGGAGAGAAAAAAGAACACAGTGCTGTAAGTTCTCAAAGTACTGACTTTTTGCGGGGGGTGGAAATTCTCTGAGCATGCAAATATGGTATAGCTGCTGTGCTCAACTTTTATCCCGCTGTGAACCAAGCCAATAGGATTTACTTCAAAGCCAATGTGTACAGCTTTGTTCTCCTAAAAAGATGTGACACTAAATAATGTAGCATTTTCATTATCTTTTCAGAATCTATTCTCTCACTGAAACATGCTTATTTTGCCCTGAAAAACTTTTATTTATTTATTTATTTAGCATATAGCTATATAGACAAAAATACAACCTACCCCAAAAATAAGTCCTAGCTTGATTTTTACTCATGTGCCGAGAATAAGCTCTACCCCCCAAAATAAGCCCTAATTATGACTCCACCTGCTCCAGGGTGCATGGATAAAAATTAAGCTAAGGTGAGGATGTGGGAGTGGATCTGCCTTACGACTTACCTTTGTACAGTTGCAGCCAGACTTCGCACACCCTGACACTTGCCTTACCAGCTCATTTTTGCTGCAGCCAGCAAGGCTTTCCTGAAGGCCTCTGCAGCTGATAACAGACTTCCGGATCGATCAGCTTTTGAAGCTTTCAGGAAAGCCTTGCCGGCCGCAGAACAAGTTCCTGAAGGCCTCTGACAGCAAAAAGGGAGGCCGTGGGTGACGTGCAGGTGAGGTGAGTCTATGGATGATATACCCCCTCCCCAAAATAAGACCTGGTGTCTTTTTTGGTGGCAATAAATATAAGACCCAATCTTATTTTCAGGGAAACATGGTTATTACAGTTTCACCTAGATTAATAAAAGACAATAAAAGGTTTTTATATTGTAAAAATGTATTTTCATTTCAGGCAACAGTTTTTTTGCAATGTTAGAAATGAACACAGAGCTTCAAGAAAGCAGGACTTCTTTTCTAACCAACTCCAGCAATGAACATTGGAAATCCACTTTGATCTTTCATGCAAAACACTGATGAATTTTATTGTGGTTTTGGAGTAGTGTTGCTGTAAGAAGTCTGCAAGCATTTTGCTTTTAAATGCTTGCTTTGATACATCCATCCCACTAAACATTTGAATGCCGTTACCAATAACTCAGAATGTTTATATTTTCAGAAGTTAAAAGGGTTTTTAAAGGTCCAGTTAAGGGGGCTAATATGCAATTTCTTAAATGCAATGTAAATATTTCTCTCATGAGCACATAGTTAAAGAAGCTTTAGTATTATGAAAAGGAATATCCATTTTTATCTGAGGTACCGGAAAGTTCCAATGCACTATAATTATAATGAACAAACTATTTTTTATAGGAAGCAATTCCCAAGAGATTCTAAATGACAACATAAATAATGCTGATTACAACCTAAAAGATAATTGCCTCCCCATTATCTTTTTTTTCTAAATGCTGTAGAGTGGCCTGTATATATTGAAGTACAACTTCTCAATTCTCACAAACAGATACCTTAATATGAGCTAGTCCCACATGACTGAAGTGCACACCAGATTAGACACCATGGTATGCCACTGCTTTTCTTAACCAGCTAGTCAAAGTAGAAATAATTTTCTTAGAACATTACGTTAGAAGTACTGTTAGCTTCCAGCTGTGCATATTTTCCATCTATGCATAATTTCCTCTATGCAATAAATACCCTATCATTAATTTATTGGACAAGAACTACAAAAGTTGTTCATCCGTGTGATGATCCCATATTTTCTGAGCATCCAATGTAAAAATTACATAAGCAGCAGATTCCTTGTTATATTTTGAGTTTGGAAATCTACTTGATGTTACCATTTGAAGGAAGCATGTGACTCTTCTTTTCTTTTCTAACAATAGCAAGAATAATTAGAAACTGAGTTCCAGATGTTGTATGCTAGCATATAGAGCCAATGTTTTAGACTCTTTCTCATATTGTTATTCCACTGCATGCAATTCTATTTTGTTTTAGAGAAGCCAGGCCGGATGGCGATAATTTTATGTGGTGCAAAATCTTATAATCACTTGCTGTTACTAAAAACCTTCCCTTAGTGATTATGAGTCTTGTTTGTATTTTATTTTGAGAGAAATAGGCTTGCTGGAAAAGTCTGGAGGAACCATTTGGAACAAAAGGCTTGACTGCTATTGTCAATACATCCTGAATATAATGAAATGAAAGGGGGAAAATACTTCCCTCCACTGATTAAATTGATTAGCAATTCCATTGAGAAAGTCTGCTAATGAATTGCCTGTCAGATTTTGAGAAGCCACATTACCAGCAATAGGAAAGAACTGCTTGAGCCAATCCAGGGTATGATGAGAAATATAAGCCACTTTGAAGCATACAATGGATACAAAGATCATAGTAATATTTGAGCTACAAGAGAATTCAAGCAATCCTGTTATCAGCAGCAGGTTCCTTCTGAGAAACATCTATCTGTATTTTCTTGGGTGCAACCAGGAATCATTACTTTTTTTGAAATATTATTCCCCCAAACATACAATTAATTAATTGCAGGCCTATTATTTCCCTCGTTTAGTTGGCTCAGCAGTGGTGGGTTTCATTTGTTCTTTGTGATTTCTATGGCCAGAACCATTTCTTTTTTCTATGACCTGCTTTGATGCCTTGGTTTATTTAATAATATTTTATGCTATTAAAAAAGCTACTGGGCTGTCCAGCATATGATCCCACACTAGTAGTAGTATAGCTATTATCTTTTTGGGACTCTCATTGTTTAACAGCAAAAATTGTGCCAGTTTTTGATAACAAGATCAATTCTGCAGTTTTTAATGGCCAGTTAAGGAACTTACAATTGGAGTGTGTGTATGCTGCTTAACACCCAGGGGTGGGATTCAATTTTTTTAACAACTGGTTCTGTGGGTGTGGCTTAGTTGGTGGGCATGGCTTGTGACTGGCTGAGCATAGCCAACTCAACATCACTCACATCGAGGCATGTATCTCCTCGCCTGGCCTCTCATGACTGTGGAGAGGCTGCAATAGTCATAAATGTGAAAAATGATCACAAGTCACTTTTTTTCAGTGCCATGATAACTTTGAATGGTCACTCCACACAAGCAAAGTGTTCCGTCTGGAAAAACGCGAGGTAGACCGGGTTCCAGCAGTAAAAGTCTTTATTTCAACAGTTAAAGTGAAACGGAACAGTTTGGCTCTTGCCGCGGCAGCCGTTATAATATCCGGCTTGCCTGCCCGGCTTGTAGCCAATGACGGTTTACTTGGTTTTGCCGCCTTTTGGCAGCTCTTTTGGATTGGTTCCTAGGTGAACCAATCCATATGCTGGCTTTCTAGCCAATCACAATTGAGGATTTGGAGTAAACTATTTTATAAGAACAAACACCCTCCCCCCCTTGGTTTAGTCCAATGTGGTGACGTAGTCGCGCAGGTAGGTGGGGCTTCTTCTGATTCTACTGGACTTGCGCGGTTCATTTTCGCTGGAGACTTCAACCGGTTCGGATGGGGTTGCTGTCTCTCCGGCTCTTTTCCATTGAACCGCCTGGAAGTGTGAGTCAGCTTTTTTCTACGCTTGAGTTTCTCAGGGCGGTGGTTTTGCCGCTCCCTCCTGGTTTCTCCGGGCAGGTCGAGCTGGCTTGGCTGGCCCTCCGTCTGGATTATTTTCACAAGTCTCATCTAACCGTAAGTTTCCTTTTTGCTCTTTTTTGATTGGTTAGATGTTCTGGGTTTATTTTTAAAAGTTCTTTATTATTTTTTTGTATTCCCCCCCCCCTTTGGTTTGTTTTCGTCGATTTTTATTTTTTGTGGTGTGCGTTTGTATTTTTCAATGTTTCGGGAATGAAGCTGGTCTATGTGCTGCTTCCATTCCCTGCCATCGTCTATGGTTAGTCGGTAGGACGCGGGGCCTGTGAGTGTGTGTGATTGTGCCTGGAAGCCATAGGGGTCCCCAGTAAAATTTTTGCGTAGACAGGTTGCCAATTTCAAATGTTTGGCAATGGCTGCAGGAGTCGGGGGTCTTTCCAACATGTAATTTGGGTGCAACCTGTCTAATTGCGACCTAAGTTTTCTTCCCATTAATAATTCCGCTGGGCTTTTGTTGGTTACGGTGCTGGGTGTGATATGTTGGAGGGTGCCTAGACGGTTGATTTTATCCTGGACATCCCAAGGTCCACTTTCTCTAAACCTCTTTGGTAAACCTGACCATTCTCTCCACCCTACCATTTGCTGCCGGGTGGGCCAGCGCGGTCAGTGCATGGCGTATACCTAGGGAGGCTAGGTATTGTTCAAATTGGATGGGGTTAATTGTGGCCCGTTGTGAACACTGGATGTCCGGCAATCCATGGGTTGCAAAAAGTTTGTTAAGTTGTTTAATGACCGCCTCGATTGTGTAGATGACATTACTACAACCTCCAGCCAATTTGAGTATGCATCTACGACAATTAAAAAGGTATCCCCTAGTAGGCACCGCGAAATCAATGTGGTCCGAGACCAGGGGCCTCGTGGGGTCTCCAGTCCCTTATTGTGCTTGTGGTGGGGAAGGCCGGTTTTCTGACATTTAGTGCAAGTGGTAACCCAATATTCGATATCTTTATCTAAAACAGGCCACCAGACATAGCTTCTAGCGAGGCTTTTCATTTTACGATACCAGGGTGGCCTCGTGAAGCATACCCAACACCCTAGTCTGTAGTTTAGGAGGGATTACTACCCGATCACCCACAACAAACAACCTTTTTTGAATTGAGAGTTCGGTTTGTCTGGTCCGGAAAGGTTTAAAGTTTCCAGTTTTTTGGTTTTCCGGCCAGCCTTTACCTACCCAGTTTAATATGCGGGCAGTCACTGGGTCCTTTGCGGTGGCTCTGGCAACATCGTTTGCAGATAGTGGTAGTTCGGGCATGTTTCTATTTGCAGGGTTGTTGTTGGCATTGTTGGCCCGGGTCTTCCTCCGTTGACGGCAGTGGTGCTCTGCTTAATGCGTCTGCATGGGAGATTTGCTTCCGGGTCGATGTGTCAATGTGTAAGAGTATGCTGCAAGGAATTCTGACCATCTAGTCATCCATGGGGATAAAATGTTCGGTGTAGGCTTGTTTCCCGCGCAGAATTCCTAGTAAGTTTTGTGGTCCGTTACAATCAAAAATGTTCTTCCATAAAGGTATTCGTGAAAACGTTTCACTCCGGCGACGATTGCCAGGCTTCTCTGTCTAGTTGACTATAAGTTACGTTCTATTTTAGACAGAGTCTTTGAGTAATAACGACGGGTGCCTCTCTCCCATCTGGCAATTGGTGGCTCAGGATGGCACCAACTCCAAACGGTGAGGCGTCGCAGGTTACCGTCAATGGAAGTGTGTTATTAAACTGGATGAGAACGGTGTTTGATGTAAATAATTTTTTATTTTCTGGAATGCTTTTTGCTCTCTATGACCCCAAGTCCAATTAGTTTTTCTATCCAGCAACGATGTAATGGTTCTGCTATTGTTGCTTTGTGGGGAGGAATACGTTATAGAAATTTATTAGACCCAAAAATGCCTGCAATTCCGTTTTATTTTTTGGCTGTGGTGCGTCTTTAATGGCTTTGACTTTTTTTTCAGCAGGGTGTATACCCTCTCCGTCAATTAAGTAGCCCAGAAATTCGACGCAATCAGTCATTAAGCAGCATTTTTCTTTTTTAACTTTCAGACCAGATTCTCTAAATTTGTTAGCACTTCTCTTAGTCTTTTTTCTAGTTGGGTCGTATCTTTAGCCGAAATCAGGATGTCGTCAAAATATGGTACGACCCCTTTTATTCCATTTAATAGGCGTTCCATGAGGTTTTGGAAAACGCCTGGGGCCACACTCACTCCAAACTGAAGTCTGTTACACTTGAATGCCCCTTTGTGAGTCACTATGGTCTGTGCCTCGGCCGTTAAGGGGTCTACTGGAAGCTGTTGGTAAGCTTATGCTAGATCTAGTTTGCAAAAAATTTTCCTCCCCCGAGTGAGTGTAGCAAATGTTGTACGACTGGCACCGGGTATGCGCTTTGTTGCAGTGCATGGTTCAGGGTAGCCTTGTAATCTCTGCAGATGCGTACCACCCGTCAGGTTTACCCGGTGTTACTATTGGCGTCTCCCATTTAGCATGGTCAACAGGTTCCAAAACCCTTGGTCAATTAATTTATTCAATTGTTCCTCTATTTTTGCCTTTAATGCAAAGGGAACTCGTCTGGCCTTTAATCTTCTAGGGCCACCTGGGGGTCTAAGCCAAAGGAAATTGGGGTCCCCCAATAACCTGCATAGGGATCCATCGAAAACATCCCTGGAACTCGTGGATCAGGTTTTCTTCCCAGTCGGTTGCGGCCATCGGTCTACTCGGGTCATTCCGATGCCCAATGGTGTGAACCATTCCATGCCCAGGAGGCTGGGTTGGTCTCGATCAGAGGCAGGACTTCGACATGCTGCTTGTAAGCGACTCGGAAATGTCCTAGACCTACCACAGGGATTCGATTCCCTTGGTAGTCCTTCAGAGTTAATTGTTGTTTCTGGAGTTCTTTTAGTTTGATATTTGGGACCAGTTGTCTGATTGTGCCCATGGCACCATTGACAGGAAAGACCCTGAATTGACCTCCATCTTACAGGGGCTACCTTCGATTTTTACGATGATTTTAAACTTTTTTTCCGCTTTCCGATAGTGACAGTTTGATGGGTCTTTTCTCGTTACTGGTTCATTTATTGCGCTCCCACTTTCTCTCGCTTGTTTCGATTCAGCTTGTGGGGGAGAGTTACTGCGTCTGTTAGGGCTGTTATTTTTTCGATTCCAACAGACTTCTCGATGTGTCCCCTTTTTTTACAAGCTTTGCAGATGGCATCAAGGAATCTGCAATTGGCTCGAGGGTGGTTTCCTCCGCACCGGCACATTCCCGCCAGTTTCTTTTTTCACGCCTTTTTTTTTGGCGTATAGGCGGTGGACCTCATCGTCTTCCTCTCCGGATTCTGATGTCTCATCAAAATCTTCATGGTGTGTGGGGGTGGGAAATTGCTTCTTCCCTCTGATTAGGCTCGTTTTGTCGTTGTTCTCGTTCATTTGTTTCATGGTGGCCGCTGACTTTTTCGCGGCTTCTGCAGCTGTAGCTTCTGCGATTGCTTCAGCCTCGGTTATGTTGGGTTTATTTAGCAATTTACTTTGTAAATTAGAGTCTTTTAAACCCAATACTACTCGATCTCGCATGGCTTCATCTAAGTTCAGGAACTCACATGCTCCCCCCAGTTGTTGGAGGTCTGCCACAAAATCAGCGATGGTCTCGCCTTTTTTTTGGTCCCTTCGGTAGAATTCGTGCTGTTTGATGAGATTTGACACCACTGGTGCGTAATGAGCCTTCAACATTCGCTGGAGTTCGGGCCAGGTCATTTGTTTTACATCTCTGGATTTTGCCAATGCCTTGGCCATTTTGAATACCGTTGGTCCGCAATGCGTAAGAAGACAGCCCTCTTACACTGGTCTGAGATCTCTTCCATCTCGTTACTTTCTAAGTACATTTGGAAATGGTCTATGTAGGATTCCCAACCTGCTTCATTGGGATTGAGGGGTGCGCGGTGGTGCATTATTTCCGGCCATTGCTTCAAGCTGGGTTTCCAATTCGCCGCGTGGCACAGTCTCACGTTTTAGGACGATCCACCTTCATCGCCAGTGTTCGCGTCCGGAAAAACACGAGGTAGACTGGGTTCCAAACGTAAAAGTCTTTATTTCAACAGTTTAAAGTGAAACGGAACAGTTTGGCTCTTGCCCGGCGGAGCCTTTATATATGGCTTGCCTGCCGGCTTGTAGCCAATGACGGTTACTTGGTTTTGCCGCCTTTTGGGCAGCTTTCTTTGGATTGGTTCCTAGTGAAACATCCTATGCCGGCTTTTCTAGTCAATCACAATCGAGGATTGTGGCGCTTTTCTAGTCAATCACAATCGAGGATTTGGAGTAAACTATTTTATACAGAACACAAAGTTCCAGCAAAGGAGGGAAAAAAAACTCCAGAGAAGTTCCCGAGACAGGAAGTCTAGTCCTGCCAAGAATGTTAAAAGGGTTAACGGAGAGGCAGTTTCTGTAAGCAACACCAGAATGTTTCCTTCCCACCTTCTTTACAGGATCAGGCCAGTAATTTCTTCTAACAATGGGTTCTCCGAACTGCTTAGAATGTTAACAATTGGTTCTAGCGAATAGGTATGAATCCCACCCCTGTTAACACCTCAGGCTAAGTCTTGTCTCTACAAGCTCTTTTCAAAGCTATTCATCCAAATTATTTTGCACTGCCCTCTGTAGTAACAGCTTTGGCATCCCTTCAATCCACCATCATAGCCAGATTCCTCAAAAATCCATTTTCTTTGCTATTCCTGAGTAGCAGCATTCTGGATTGTAACCATAAATCTGAGGGCATTGCTTAAGGTTCTTAAAAGGATTGCTTTTTTTTTTTCCTCTGAATTTAAGATTCTAAGATAGTTGCATACATAAAGTACCTATGTAATAGAATAAAATTCTTTATTGTCCAGGAATGATTGGACACATGAGGAATTTGTCTTGGTCCAAATGCTCTCAGTATACATAAAAGATGTATTCACCAAGAGTCAAAAATCATAAGGTACAACACTTAATAATAGTCATAGGGTACAATAAACCGGATTAGGAAACAGTCAATATAGATTGTAAGGATACAAGCGACAAAGTTACAGTCATACAGTCACAAGTGGAAGGGTATGGGTGATAAGGAGTGATGAGAAGGTTAATAGTAATAGTAGTGCAGACTTCGTAAATAATTGGACAGTGTTGAAGGAATTATTTGCTTAGTAGAGTGATGGCTTTTGGGAAAAAAATGTTCTTGTGTCTAGTTGTTCTGCTGTGCAGTACTCTATCGCATCATTTTGAGGGAAGGAGTTGAAACAGTTTATGTCCGGGATGTGAGGGGATCTGTAAATATTTTCACAGCCCTCTTTTTGACTCGTGCAGTATACAGATCCTCGATTGAAGGCAGGTGGGTGGTATAACAAAAAAGACGTCAGGATTAATAGGAGACTTCAGACACAGACAAGACAACCCAACGTCTTGGTTTGGTCTGAGATACAGAGGTGCACATAACAGACTCAATAATTCCTCTGTAGAACTGGATCAGCAACTCCTTGAGCAGTTTGAGCTTTGAGCTTTATCAAGTTTATTTGTTTGCATTCATATTCACCTTTTTCTCTGGAAAAGTGTGGTGCAGAGCAGTGGTGGGATTCAAATTTTTTTATGACCGGTTCTGTGGGCGTGGCAGGGGGGAGGATACTGTAAAATCTCCAGTCAGTCAAAATCTCCAGTATTTGCTGGTTCTCTGAACTACTCAAATTTTCCACTACCGGTTCTCCAGAACTGGTCAGAACCTGCTGAATACCACTTCTGTTCCTCCACAACTACTCATTCTTAGCTTATACTTCATTATAGTAACTTACTGATTATTATTTTTCTTACTTTCAACTGTTGACTTTGAACAGTTGCCAAGCATAATTATGACAAGAATTCACAAAAAGTTACTCATAACAGTTAAAAACAAGAGCTGGTAAATATTATAGTTACAGTAAGATTTCTTGCTGCCAAATCATAGGAAACAAATCCAAAAATTCTCAGAGATTGTTTGAAAGGAATAATGTTTGGTTGCATCCAATAGCACCTTTGTCTTGGGGAAAAGTGCTCCACTTTATGATAAGCAGGGAAACAAGTGTTTGCTAAAGACTGACCCAGTTAGCTGTCACTTTCCCATTTAAAAATCCAATTTATAAAAACAGGTGTTTTCTTTCATCCTCATTACCATAGGAATTCTTGGGACTCAAAAGGAAAAATGAAACTTATAAAATCAAAGTAAAATATAATTTAGTAATACCTGTTACAGTACAGGTAATCCTCGACTTATAACCTTTTGTTTAAAAACTGTTTCAAATGACTTGTATTTACACTTACAACTATCACAGCATCCCCATCGTCCTGTGATCAAAATTCAGGTGTTTGGCAATTGGTATCTATTTACCATGGTTGCAGCATCCCAAGGACACGTCTCCATTCACAACCTTCCCAGGCAGCTTCCAACAAGCAAAATCAATGACGGAAGCCAGATTTGTTTAAACAATCACACGATTCACAGAATTAAGTGGTTCACTAACAACCATGGCAAAAAAAAAGAGGCAAGACTCACTTCACAACCATCTTCTTTAACAATGGCAGTTCTGGTCCTGATTATGGTCATAAGTCAAGGACTATCTGTGGAAGAAACTAAATGTTATGCCTCCCTCCAAACCACATATCCTGGCTTCTGTTTTTTTTCTCCTTCATATTTTTAGAAGGAATTTATGTTTCTCTATTAATTTCACCTGAGATGGTTTTATTTTATACTGTAGTAGTGCCAGAATTACAATCTTTATTATTTTTATGCACATCTGTATGGGAGATCCAGCCATTTTATTTTTAAGACAACATTCCTGTGTTGTCCACTGGCTGAGAAAAAACAGTGTAAAGCTATTCAGGGAAACTTGTGATCAAGTGGAAACATGAAATCTTCATTGGATTTCCTTCGTCAACAAAAACACTGATATATTCTTCCAGTACCTTTATTTTTTATAAGTACTGTTTTCTGCTGAGTTTTTTACCTATTGTTAGATAAGAAATTTTAAAATTAGTACCAATCTACATGGTTTTTTCTCTTAAGTTACTTATTGCTTGTTCTGTTCATTTGTCTATGTAAATTGATGAATCTCTGTGCAAATCAATCAATTTGTATTGAACCATAAAAGGGGGAATCTAAATATAAGTATTTTTTCAGGACCAAGAAAAATGACACAAAACAGTATATCACCTTTTAATCAGAGGAGATCTTACAAAGGAGAGGAATGATGTCACCCTTGTCAGAATGTAACTTTCATAATTTATGTCCTAACATAAGTGCCTGTTATTTTTCAATCATTTGTGAAATTTGTAACTTCTGAGAGGAAGTTTAACTATCATTACTGTTGTTCTTTAAAAAAAAGTATTTCCTTAATAGCAGACATTTGCTGTGGATGTTAATGGGCCATTAAGGCCTGGGCCAGTCTATTCTACATAACAAAGACCTACCTCCTTCAGGCAGAGCCATTTAATTGCCCTTCATTGCATCACCCACCACGTTTCAACCAAACTTAGCACACGGACAACCTACAAAGCTAGCTATGACCTCTGACAGCAACCAATTAGGATACTCTTCCTTTGCCCCAGGAAGTTCAAAGCCGGAGAGGGTATAAAACCCAGGGACTCTCGGCATCTCTTCCTTTTTTTTCACCCAAGAGCTCCAAGGCTCTTTAAACCATCATTATCATTACCATCATGTCAACCATTAAACCAACTTTCCAAGCAGTTTCTTTGGAGCCTCCATGTTTCCAGTGTCTTTCTCCCCACATGGAACTGAACCCAGAAGGAACATTCTTCCAACAGTCCATATTGTCAAAACTATAGTTTTCCCAGTAGTAATGTATGGCTGTGAGAGTTGGACCATAAGGAAGGCTGAGTGCTGAAGAACTGAAGCTTCCGAATTCCAGTATTGGAGAAGACACTTGAGAATCCATTGGATTGCAAGGAGATCAAATCAGTCAATCCTAAAGGAAATCCTAAAAGGAAATCCTGACTGTTCTTTGGAAAGACAGACACTGAAGCTGAACTTAACTACTTTGGCCACCTAATGTGCAGGGAGGATGTTGGGGAAGATTGAAAGCAAAAAGAGAAGGGGACGGCAGAGGATCAGATGGTTAGATAGCCTCACCGACATAAAGAACATGAATTTGGCAAATTCAAGGAGACAATGGAGGAGAGGGAGGGGATTGGCTGGCATGCTATGGTCTATGGGGTCATGGAGAGACCGCATGACTGAGCAACTTTGACAAAGAAAGCATGCCTAGGGAGTAAAATTGCAGGAACTGTGCCAGACGTATTGAAAAATAAAAACTATTCTAAGCATCCTTTGTTTCTCCATCTAAATGTGAAACACCTTCCTTGCTTGAAAATTGTGTGTCTGATGTGAAAATGGGCTTATTTTTCAATAATTTTTGTTTAGTTTTGGAAAAAGAAAATAAAAAAGAAAACTTCTGCTGAAATATTGAAGAAAGCAGCTTTTGTCTCTTTAGGAACTATTGTGACTACAAACTTTTGGGCAAGTATCTATGGAGATTCTCAATCATCCAGGTCATGGTTGTCCCAAAGATTGTGTTTGAACTTTTTGTTTTTTCTTTGAGGATGTTTTGCTTCTCATCCAAGAAGCTTCTTCAGCTCTGCAGATAGATGCAGAAAAATATACCTGCCAAAGAATACACACATATAACTTACAGCAAAAGCAGAGTTGTTGGCTACGCACGAAAGCTCTTGTATTCAAAGGTGATGGTTCTGATGTCTGGCCAGCACTTCTTTGCAATATTGTCATTTGTATTGACATTCTTAATTTGATTTATGTTGGTGGCTCCTACCGTTACGATCGGGGCTGTTTTTTGAAATGCTTATATAAATGGAGGCAAAAGTTTTTCTTATGTTTATTTTTATTTATTTGTCAAGCAAGTATTAGATAACAGGTATTAAGTATAAACATGATTATGAGTACGTGAAATGGATATGAATAAAAAAAAAATTAGGAAAAGGGCAGTAGGCACGTTGGTGCGCTTATGCACGCCCCACTACAGACCTCTTAGGAAAGGGGTGAGGTCAACAGTAGACAGTCTCAGGTTAAACGTTTTTGGGGGTTTGGGGAAGAAACCAAAGTCAGGTAGTTCAGGGGTCCCCAACCACCGGGGCCCGGCCCCGTACCGGTCTGTGGATCATTTTGTACCGAGCCGCAAAGAATGAATCATTGTGATCACCATATATGTATAAATATGTTTTTAGTAAAGAATTGGGGAAGAATTGATTTTGCCGGTCCTTGGAAAAAGTGTCTCTGCGTGAAACTGGTCCCTGGTACAGAAAAGGTTGGGGACCACTGAGGTCGTGTATTCCAGACCTTGACCACTCTGTTGCTGAAGTTGACATACAGCAGGAATAAAGACTTTTCACAGTTCAGCTGAACCAACCCATGCCTTTTCATGCAAGATTTCCCCNCTCCCGAGTCTCAAGAAAAACCCTTCCTTCAACTCATTCGCGGCGGGGAAGCGCCACGCATGCTCACTCGCGCCTCCGGAGCCTGACGGAAGGGGCGCCCCCCCCCCCCCCCCGCCGCCGCTCCGCTCTCGGGGACGGGAGGCGGGGCGACGGTGGCGGGGAGGAACACGAGACGGGGGCGTGGCCGGCTCAGGCCCGCCCAGACCCGGGGAAACGCGCTTCCCAGCGGGGAAGAATGGTTGAAGAGAAGCGCGAGCGGCGCGGCCAGGGGGCGGCGGGAGCGCCCGAGGATGGATCCGCCTGAGGTGTGGNGGCCCGCCCAGACCCGGGGAAACGCGGTTCCCAGCGGGGAAGAATGGTTGAAGAGAAGCGCGAGCGGCGCGGCCAGGGGCCGGCGGGAGCGCCCGAGGATGGATCCGCCTGAGGTGTGGGACCCTTACAGCCGGCCGGCCCGCCGAACCCAGTGGCTGGCGAGCGCCTTGGCTTACCATTACGGGCTGGACCGGGGAGTAGAGAACGAGATCATCGTGCTGGCCACGGGCTTGGATCAGTACCTGCAGGAGATCTTCCACCACTTGGACTGCGAAGGCGAAGGCAAGATCCCCGGCGAGGATTTCCAGACCCTCTGCCTGGTGCTGGGGCTGCAAGACGACGCCGAGGCGGCCGCCGACCCGGAGGAATGCGCCGGCCTCTGCGAGAACCTCTCGCCCGAGCTGACTTTCCGACAGTTCCACGCCAAGCTGTGCGGCTACTTCAGCGCGAAGGCCGGCTGCAAGCCGACGGACCGGGGCGTCCCGGGCCTGAACCGGCTCCCTCTGGGCAAGGAGAGCGAGCACATCGAGACCCAGATTCGCCTCCGCAGCCCGCTCCGCCGCCGGCGGGAACAAGCTGCGGCGAGCAGAGGGTGCCCGCGGAGCGGCGGCGCTCGCTCGTGCTCCGCCTCGCCGCCGGGCTCCTGCTCCCGGGAGTGCTACGAAGAGATCGTGGCGCTGGAGCAAGCCGAGGATCGCATCGTCAAGCTGGAAGAGGAAAACGCTAGCCTGCGCGAACTGGTGGAGGACATGAGGGCGGCTTTGCAGAGCAGCGATGCCCGGTGCTTGGCGCTCCAGGTGAGCGGGCGGGGAAGGCCGGCTCGGCCGCGGAGCCCGAAGGGATCGGGGGAAAGTAATGAACAAATGCGCGCCTTGGAGCTGTGGAGCCTTCCTTGCCCCGGGTGGGCGTGAAAGCCCCAAGCTGAGCCCCAACCACGCCCGAGTGTGCTGAGTTGAACGCTTTTCGGTCGAGATGGCAAGTGGGCTGGGACGTACGGGAGATGCTCACCCCAAAAGGTGCCACCCAATCTGCTCTCGGGAAGGGCGCCTGAAGACAGGAGGAAGGGAAGGTGCTCGGGAGAATGTCCTCAATGCCTTCCTGAGGCCGACCTCTCCTTGGGGGAAAGTGGGTTGGATGCCTCGGGGTGGGGTGGGGGGCGCACATTTTGGATGTGGTGAGCTTAACAGCAAAACTTTACTTGCCTTATGAGTTCGCAATCTCATCTGCAGGCAGGGATGGGAAAGATGCTGAAGCCAATTGAAATGGCTTCAGAAGGGGAAGAAGTGGGTGGCTTCACCCACCCTGGCATTTCTGTTTTCTTCCAGGGCAACTTAAAGGAGAATGGAAATGTTGAGAGGCTCTGGGCTCTCCCAGCGGACACTCCCCTTGCAAACAAGTAGAGAGATGCACTGTGGGATGCTCTATTGTCTATGAAACATGCACTTCGACATTGGTGGGTTTTCCATGAACCCTTATCATTATTACAAACTAGGGAGTTAATTTTATTGCCATGGTGGGCTATTGTAAATGAAGGGGAAAGAGTAAATTGTGACAAAGAAGCAGCCCTATTTTTATTTATTTTTTCCCCCGACAAGTCATATGGAGAATTCAGTCCCTTCGTTGAGCTTCACTAGAAGGTCTTTTTTGGTGCTGGCATCTTTTGAGTAATGCAAGTCCTATTTTACTAAGAAATTGGAATAATAAGTTCAAGAGTCCCAATTTCTTTCCATCCTTGAGTAGTAGCAACCATTTTTGCAACAGGAATAATTCTAAAAAGTTTGTGACTTTTTAATTTCCATTCAAACCTGCTTCTGTTGAGATTGTGTTGAATTGAAAAGGCTCTTCAACACAGATGGCTTGAAGTTGCTGACAGTTATTGGCTTTGGGGCTGATGCACAAATATTTTGCTTAGCTTTTGTCTTCTCTGAAATCTTGTTTGTCGGTGAAAGAACAACATGGCACATAAACACTGTGGTCTCCATATATTGTATAAATGAACATTGTGTTGACAGCACTCTACTAGACATTCAGAGAAGCATGTTTCAGTTGAAACAGTTCATTTGGGTCTACCTGAAAAAATCTGTCTAGAATAATCGGTTGACTCTTGTTGTGTTTGCAAGTTTTTCAACAAAGTTATGAACCTGTCCAGTCAAAGATGAGCACTTTTGAAGTTTCATTCTGAAGCACTTTTGCATGGCTTTTCTGAAATCTGACTTTTATATATTTATAAATAAATATAGCTTTGATTGCATTGGAAAATTCATTGACTTCAGTGGGCAGATCTTACCTATGACTGGATTGAAAGAAAATCCAAATAAAGTATGGAGGGCAAAGATGACGAAAGAATATGTATTTTCCTATTGAAACAGGATATACTACATAAATTCAATAATATTAATATTTGAAGATATATTCATTTTCATTCCTGCACACCTTCAATAGTGAGATGGACATTTTTAATATAAAAAAGATTGAGTCCCCATTGCATAGCTCACTGTGATCAATAATTTCATGATTTTAATATAACATCAATTCCATGCAGAATTAAACACACTGATTTTAGTGGGTTTAATAATTCAATGCCATTTACATGCCTATTAAAATTTAATTGCTGGTAAGGTCAGTAGTCTTTGCTCACAGACAAGTGGGTACATAAGCAGAAATCTGAAGAAGCTGTCAAATGCAGATTTATTTCAAAAAAGTTTACTGAATTCAGTAGACCAGTTTGAAGCCTTTTTATATGCTTATATTTTGCCTTTTGGAATAACTCTGTGACTCAGTAAATAAATAAATACATCTTTTCCAATAAACAACTTTATCTACTTCTAATTTTTAATTTCTCTACATTCATTGGAGATGGATATATTCCTACCAAAAGCCTTATGATATGTGCAAATAGATACTTTTCACATTGTTTTTGATAGATCTTTAATGCAGGGGTCACCAACCTTTTGGACTTCAGGGACCACCAAACTCACAATTTTAAATCCCCTGGACCAGAGACCCTGGGAAAATCCCCAAAAAAGTCTGCAGGAAAATTCCTCACCCCATTTTCCCACCGATCAATCATTCTTTATTTGGGATCACAGGATACTGTCTCCAGCTCTGTTCTCGTGGGGGGAGAGAGAGAGAAAGAGAGAGACTTTTGGCTTCATGCAAGGAAAGCAGCTGAAGCAGCAAAAGTTTTCTTTCTTTCTCTCAAACTCCATCAGAATGGTGCAGCCTCTTAGAGCAGGATGCCTTGCAGGGTCCCAAAAACTCATTTCTGGGGGAGTTTGGGGGAGAGAAATAAAGACTTTTGCTGCTTTCCTTGCATGCAGCCAAAAGCAGAAGAAAGAAGCTGAAAGAAGCAGCCCAGTGGCCAGGTGAAGTATGTGGGGCGAGTGTGGCAAGTTCCCCCCTCTGCCCTTTCCCCCCTCCCCTCACTACCTTGTGTTATTCGCAAGGCAAGTGACACAAATCTTGTATTCGCATGGGCCATGTGGGCAGCGCAGTCTTGTGTTCCCGCGTAGCCTGGATTAATTGCTTTGGGGGTGACATTTCTCTGTAGACCACCAACATTTTTTCGCAGACTACCAGTGGTCCCTGGCCCACTGATTGGTGACCACTGCTTTAGTGAACCTCTTTTTATCAGAGAAGTTCCATCTTGTCTCTTATCTTCTCCTGTGGCTCTCCTATTCGTTTGGTCTCTACTACTGATGCAGCAGCATTACTTCATGCCCTCCCCCATCTGTTCTTCTTTAGACTATTCCTAGAATGTCTCATGGGCCATCCAAGAGTACCCAGATAGAACACCCATCATGTTTTTGTTATAAGATCCCCCTGTCAGACAAAACAGGAAATTAGCTTTTCTTACAACCTGTCAACTTCGTAATATTGGCCAGATCTTGTTGCTGTACAGCACACTGGGAACTAACATTAAATGAGCAATTGAATCCAAAAAACCCCATGAGTTTTAACATTTCAAAAAATAAATGTTAGGAGAACAGCTGTATATACATAGCCAACCCATCAACAATCCAAATGTTAGCGAATAAATAATTTTCATTATTGGCTTGTTTTTGTGATACACTACATTACTTTTCTTGGGAAACACTTTATTTTATTTTAGTATGCTGTTGTAGCGTGAATCTAGATTTAGCAACAGTTTGGATACATAAATGAATGAGTCCAACTATAGCATAGTGCTTTGGCTGAATGATATACTCAATTTCGAAGTTGCAATTTTATCTCATTTGTTTGCCTTATTTGTAACTGTTGATAGCTGTTGGTAATCAGAACAAATTTCTGCTTCTCTTTTCATCCATCACTCACTGATGAGCCACTATCCTAAGAGCCATGTTTCTTTCTTCAGCTTCCTTCCTGTCAAGGATAATTTTAACCTTGTACTCTTCCCCTCTGAATATATTGCAGTGAATGCAATGGTGTGAAAGGAAATGGGATTATTGTTGCTTTTGTTGCTTTACTCTACTATTTGTGGGAACACCTGCATGTATATAACCTAAATAGGCATAGGTGATCTCTGCATGATTCCTATGCCTGCACAGGTCATATACATATTTTTATAATGTTATAAGTTGCCCAAAGTTGTTGTATTATTGAGATGGGCAGAATAAAAATCCAATAAATAAATAATACAGGTGTCTCACATTCACTTACAGTATAACCGATATTGGTATGCAAAAAAGTGAAACTTCGAACATGCATGCAAAACACAGATATATGTATTCCCTTTCACAAATTAAACTGTGCACTTGTGGGAACAAGGACTTCTCCTCCTCTGCCCTCTAACCATAATACAATAAGGAGCCTTTTGTCCCCCCTCTCCCAAAAGAGCTACTGACCATTCACTCTTGGCTACCCATCTGGTATCTTCACTTGCTTGCAATTCTGTACACATTCAGGCAGCTTTTGGGATGTGTTGAAGTAGCACCATACACCCTTTATGAAATAAAATGCTGAATTTGAGTTACAGTGATGTTGGATTGAGTACTGAGCTTTTCATGGTTGATTGATTCCTTCATGATCCCTTACTAAAAGCACAGAAAGACTCAGGTTTTCCAAATATATTATCTTAATGAAGACAATATTGGTAGAAGCAAGATTCTCTTTGCATGCTATGCACTGTTAGCTATGTGTTCTAAGTGTTGATACTTTAATAACTTCTAGGGCAATCTTCTCTGGCTTGGTGGTCTTCAGATGCATTAGATTTCAGCTCCCATAATTCACAGCCAGCAAGATAGTACACTTCAAGTACAGTATCAAATTAGCCAGGATTAGAATAAAAAGTATTTCATGTTTCATAATGTCCTATTTTACTAGTTAAGTTACTTAAGACCACAGTTTCTCTTGATAAGTTTTCATACTTATATTGCCATATATATCATAATGTAATTTTATGTATTATACATCTTGACTCAAAACCAAATGCACCTTTCTGTGATGTAATTGAGTTCATGATCACAGTTTCAATACATGTTGGTGTCTCTCAGTCTTCTTTGTTTAATCTGGAGCATGTTCCTAAATTTTCATTGGGAAGGAGAGTTGTGTAATCTAGATAACCAAAATGGCAGTAAACTCTATTTAAGTATATTCACACAAGAATTCCTGTGTGAAATAATGCACACAGGAGTCATTATGAGTGCTTGTGTGTTTGTTTTAAATTTAGCCATTGGATTCTTCAGCTATTGATACATATGTTGAAGACAAATGTATTGATTGCATTGAGATGAAATCTGTTTGTTTAAAACCTTGTCTGCTCCTAATTAACATTTTCCATTTTGCTCCTGATGATTGTAGGTGGGATTGTGGAAGAGCCATGCACAGCATAAGAAAAATGGGACTTGCTTTATAGGCAGCCGGAGACAACAGGTTAACAATAGATTTCAGACTTCCAAGTGCCTTCAGAGTGTTCTAAAAGAAGTTGAATTAATCCGAACTTCTAGAGATGGACAAATTGAAGAAGCAATTAGGTTTAACCAAGAACTGGAAAAAGAACTAAGGAACTCTCACGAAGCCCTCATAGCCCTGGAAGATTGCAACCACAGTTTAAAAAGGGAGCAGGCAGAAATGAGGAAGAAAGTTGAAGAAGCAAGATGTGTTATCGTTAACAGCCTTGGAAAAGTAAAGGAGCTAGAAACTAAAGCCCATAAAGTGTCCCAACTGCAGATCTATATCCAGCAGCTAGAATCTCAGCTACAATATTATAGGTAAGGCTGGAAGTTTAAAAATAAATAAATGTAACAGACTGAATGCAAATGTGGTTTTGGAACCCTTGCTGAAATGTGGGTAGAGAATTAATTGCTACAGTACTTAGTTATTTTCTTAGTGGGGACTCATTGCAAAGCTTTACTTAATCTTCTTTCTAGTTAATGCAGCAGCAAACATGATTTCCTAGTAACAGTGGAGACCACCAAAGGAAATCCCAAAAACCCATTGACAAAAATCAGCAGATGTCAACAATATAATTTAGTAGGCGTTATTAATGTATTGTGGCAATGGATGTTTGGAAAGGATAACTTGTAATCTAATGGGAGAAGCCTTGGGGAAAAAATCAACACAGCTGGTAAGCATTAAGGGTATTGGTTATCCACAAGGCAATCTGATTATTCTGAGCTTCAAGTTAATATTTGTTCAGCACTGCACTTCAAGATTTCTCTTGCTTTGGTAGAGCACAACTTTTCTTTAAACCATTCAAAAAGTACTTCAAGTAATATGTCAAGTACTTTGTCCAAGAGATAGTGCTTGTTATGCTCTTTAAGATTTGCAAGCAAATATCTTGTAAAATAATGTTCAAAAGTGAACAATATTCATAGCCTTGTCCACTTTGCTATCTGTTACTTGCACAGTAATAATTATTGGGGCTTCATAAATGTTCAACTTTATGACATAAATTAATCATCTGATGTAGATTTCAATAATGATTTCTTTATCCACAATTGAGACAAAAAAAACCCTCAAAAGTGAAACTGAGAAATAGGATCACAATGCTACATTGATAGGTGTATTATATTAGCCCAGCATCGCTTTCAGATGTGCCTACTTACCCTGGTAAAGAATGATAATGCAAAAGGCTGCAACAGGCTAAAAGAGGTCATACTGAAGAACACAGTGAAGTGAAGTTGTAATGCAAGGTTTGCCTTTTCTCTAAGTGCAGCACAACATGTCATGCCCACCACTTCCAGTGCTACACCACAATGCTGCTTTTATCCTTTTCATGAAAGCAGCAAGGTCCTGTGAACAGTGCTAACTAAAGGCTGCTTCCACACCCATAACTGAAAAGTAAAAGCATTCTATAGCAGCATTTCTCAATCTTGGCAGACTTAACATGCCTACTGGAAAATTCTGGGAGTTGAGGTTGACACATCTTAAAAGTTGCCAAGTTTGAGAAAAGCTGCTCTGTAGTATATAATGCATGCTTGGTTAAAACTGGTTACTAAGATTGGGCTGTAAAATAGAACAATCAGTGGTCGGTATCCTTTCATTTATAGCAATAGCAGTTAGACTGATACACCGCTTCACACTGCTTTACAGCCCTCTCTAAGTGGTTTTACAGAGTCAGCATATTGCCCCCAACAATCTGGGTCCTCATTTTACTGACCTTGGAAGGATGTTGAGAATGTTGAGTCAACTTTGAGCCTGGTGAGATTCAAACTGCCACATTTCAGGCAGGCAGCAGGCAGCAGACGTAGCCTGTAGTACTGCATCTAACCACTGTGCCACTGCAGCTCTTATGATCCGCAGCTCTTTATGATCTTACCTTTTTCATGAATAGATTTATTAATGTATTTTCATTGTTTCCTTTGAGTGAAATCCATTACAATAGCCCTCATTGATTTCATGGACATCACTGTGTGAATATACAAGCAATATGCTATGTTTGAAAGAGGTGTTTTATTATTTATTCATTTTCTATCCATTTATGTGTTCTAGTTATGACAAGGTGCTGGATGTAAAAACTAAAGTTGATGATGCATGTGTTTCTTTCATTGTTGGCATTTAATTGTAGCCTTTCAGTTTACCTTAAAGCAATAGTGATGACTAATTATCAAAAGCCCATGCCACATCATATCTCAATAAAGTTTTGCTCAAGGTGTAGAATATTAGAACCAAAGCAGGTAGTATGATTAAGCAGTCAAATTGTTGGCTTTTTTAAAAATGCTGAATATAACAAGGAATTCACTTTCAGTTTTTTTCTAACCATAAGCGACAATACTTATATTAAGTTGTAAAGAATATGTTAGATCAGCATGTGTCAATATTCTAAGCAAGCACCAATATTGAAATTTCATTCAGTCCTGTTCTACTGAAGCCTAAAGGATTATTTCTGCAATAAACTATAATAGGCTATAATCTATGGCAGGGGTCCCCAACCCCTGGTTCGTGGACCGGCACTGGGCTGCAGCAAGCCAGAAACTGGGCCGCACAAACAAGCAAAGCCCCATCTGCAAGATGTCGGAAGCACACGGAACCACACCCCCACCTCCAAGAGGAAAAACCTCTCTCCACAGAATCGGTCCCTGGTGCCCAAAAGGTTGGAGATAGCTGATCTATGGGAACTGATCGAAATACTATTGACATCTTATGTGAATATTTGGTTTTATTTTTCTATCTTACTGTGATGCTCAAAAGTAACTATAAATACTTTTGGTAGCTTAAAATAGCCATTTCCGTTGTTAATCTGTTAGTTCCTTTCCATTCATTTCATAGGGTTGCAGAATGAGTTATTTGCATTGTCAAGGTATTGTGTCTGAAGTTGGAGAATAGTCTAAAAATAAAAAGTCATGGTCATTTTACTGCTATTGTGTGTGTGTTTTAAGAAAATATTTGGTGAAATACAGTTTGTTTTTTTAAAGACCAACAAAATATTACTTTTTTCCTGTCATACATCAATGCTTTTGTGATTGACATGTTGGTTCTCCTAACTTACATCATTGCTGTTTTCATTGTTGTTCCTAGAACTTGATTCATATTATAATTTCAAGTGGGAATTAAGAACTGCCTTTATATCATGAGGAAGGGAGCATTTATAAGCAAATAAACAGCACTCTTGGTTTTTAGGAATCAGATTTAGTCTTGGATTCTTGCCTACTAGTGTGCTTTTCCAAATTTTAATTATGCATGATCATCCTTTTGGGAAGGGAGGTGGGATAATTTAATAAATAAATATGGATCCAGGCTTGCCCAGGAAGAATATTTCAGAATAACACCAAGATGACAATCCATAGCTAGAGAGTAACTTGTATAAAGCTTATGATTAAAAGCAATTCCTTGCAAACAGACATCACTGTGTGTCCAGGCAGTGGAAGGTATTTGAGTTGACTGAAGTGTAAAATGCAGATTATGGATCCAGTAATTTATTCCTCTTTTTAACTATCCTGTAAACTACTATAATTGCTTTTTAAGTAGAAAAGGGATATAAATTTGTTGGTGTAAATCAGATGCAAAGTCTTTAATTTAATAAAAGTAAGAAGAAGATGGGGGGAAACCTTTCCTTCATAAAATGTAGGACTGTGGAAGAAAGTTACAGGAAATAGAAAACTTTTATCCCTCTGTATCATATGTCTTTGTTTATTTTATTTCTAATCTGTCCAGAAGCCAAAATTAGTCTAGGGAAAGTGGGGCCCATGTATTTACATTTTTCTCATTGTGGAAATATTCTTCCTGCTCTGCTCTGAAGTAATTTTAACTTTCAATATTGGAAGATGAGGAGAGAGAAAACAGGATATACGAATAACTTTACTTCCTATCTTTTGTGTGATGCAATTTTGTTCAAGAGAAACATTCAAGTTACCCTAACGTTCGTTGTTTATGTATTTATTTCTGATGCAAAGATTATAGTTTCAGATATCACAAATGAAGCAGAGCAGGACATTGAAATGATTTAAACTCATTTCCTAAAGTTCTAACTCTTAACAATAGCCCAAGCTAAGGGTTTTTTTTTTTTTGCTGTATATCCATGTGTGTGAGGTTCATTTATATGCAGCTGAAGATTTGTGTACCTTTTTTGTTTAAATTATTGTGAGGTACTGTTTGCAGTTAATCTTTTGTTCTTTAATTTGTAGATAGAGCTTAAATCTACCTAAGCATCACAGGGATAAGATGAAAGGAAATCCAGGAATTGTTTCATCCATCTATTAGGTCTATATTGGATGGAAGGTTAGAGAATACAGTTAAGAGAAAATATTCAGGTGATTTCAATACCATCCTTGGGTACAATTAATTTTTGAGCAGTTATTAATTTCTCTAAGGAATTACATTCCATGTTAGTATTCTGATTTTGTAATGAGGGATTCAGAGCAAGTTGTTACATTTCTATTCCTGCTGTGGAGATTTTTCATTCTATTCTCCTTGCTCTCGAGATTTTTCCTACCCCTTCAGAAGCGGTGTCTTATAGAATGAAATAATATCTATATATTTAACCTATCAGGAAATGTTAGCTTAATATCAGTCATAGGATTAAATATTGTTTCATGATAAATAATTTTCAGGGTGCAAAACAAATGATTTAAAAAATGGGATTGTCCCTGAGGAACTCAGCTTGGCCAGGTGTACCTTTAAAAGCTTCGTTCCATATAGCCTGGTAAAGACCTTCAAGGAAATGGCTGAGAATTCAGAACCATCAACATTAGAAACTGGTTATCTCCAGTGGCTTGCAGACTTCTTTCCTGGCAGTCAGATCATCCCAGGTACACCTGATTACCCACCTAAGACTCATGTTCTTTTGGAAATGAAAGCCAGTAGGTACATTAGCATTCATTGACATCAGTATGGATCTAAGAAATGTATATAACTGGTTTTTGTACTTGAATATTTGTCAGCTGTCCTGTCTACCTCACATGTTCCTGGATTTTAAAGTATAAAAGAAGGTCATCCCCACAAGAAAGTAAAATTATCACTTCCATAACACTGCAAAGAAAATTACATTCATCTGGATAAATGAATGCTCTCTCATCTTCAGAAAGACCTTCTGAATATTCTAACATGCAGAATAATGGCAAAAGTACTTCTTTAGAAGCAGACTTCATGCCAGTCACAGCAATAAATATCAACTCTTCAGTTTCATATTCAATAATATCAGAAACTTCCGAGATAAGTTACTTTACTGCAGACAAGAAATAGTATGTATTTACCACATTTGCATGCTGTTTTCTGCTTATTGTAGAAGAGATGCATATTGAAGAATTAAGAATCAAATGTTTGTCAGTGCAGGTTCATTCTCCTGTGCTTTTAGTTAAGAGCTTTGTGGGGGGTGTTCCCCCTACATTGTTGAAAATCAGAAACATCTCTTCCAAGTTTACAAAATGCTTCTATGTGGTCTGAGAATCAGTGCCTTCTGTCTTGGCAACTTTAACCTGAACACTTAAATAATGAGGCCTAAGACTATAGGATTTTCAGGTTAATATCAGTAGTTTGAATTATGGCTGATGAACAGCTGGTAAACTGCACTTCAGAGCAGATGGCAACTTAGCTGCAGTATTCTGCACAAATTGCAATTTCTAGGCAATTTTCAAGTGTATGCTGTGTTAATTAAATCGGGAATGTAACAGGGTGTGGATAACTACAGCCAAATCCCACTGAATCAAAAATGGCATGTTAGTCATAATGTACCTATGCACTTCCAAATTATATACTCAGTCTATTATCACACTTCAGCTGTGTTCAAGGGTACCAAGTGGATTGATTGTAAGTAGTGATAGAACCAGAAGCTGGACAGAGGCTTTATCACTATCAGCATTGTATTGGCTCCCTCTTTTTGCTCAATATCTACAAGGAATTGCTAAGAGAGATCACAATGATGTCAACTCTATCCAGCTTCTGGCATAAGTCATTCATCAAAATGACCAAAAGAGTTTAAGTGATATCATCAGTTATTTAAGTGAATGGACATTCTTAAAAGAGCATAATGTACTCGACTGACTAATATGTTTTCAGCTTGCAGGGATTCACTCTTATATGTTTAATGTAAGGACTGCTTGAAGTAAACAAAGTAAAATCTTTGTTATTATTAGTGGCATGGTATCTTTTTGGAAGAAAGACTGCCAAACTTCTTGCTATACTCATTTTTTCTCCTTTGTTTCTTTTTTCACAACATATTGTGGGATGACATATTGCTTAACATTCCGGGAATTGGGGCAATTCCATGGAAACACAAAATAGTATCACCCATAATTCTCAATGTTCATTGAAGCAGACCTACATTTACACAGTCTGAGAGATTCCAGAAGCCTGTGTGGGAGCTGTTTGTCATGCATATTGTAATTGTAACTTAGCAACCAACATTGTGATGCACAATTTATGTAGGGCGAGATCCCAAGATCTGTAACCTGTGGAGTGGAAAGGGGGCGGGTTTAAATCCCCACAACCCGAAAACCAAAGCTGGTCTATCACAGTATGGGTGGTAGAATTTTTACCCTACCAAAGAATCTTTTAGAACTTTGTTAATATTACTTTTCAATAATGATAATAATAACAACAACAATAGCAACAACAAGAACAACAACATATGTAATTGGTTGCATACCAGATGTATATAATCTTTTATAAATGAAAGCCATTTTTTCTTATAAATATATGGAGGAGTGGTTTTTTTTTTTTTAATTTAGTATTTAGGCAATTTAAAGCTGATTTTGAAATTCCATCCTACATTCTGACATGTCAGAAAGACCTACATTTTTCAATTTAATTGTGCGTCTTGCTGGATTTTTTGGCAAAAGGTCTTTTTTTTCTCTGCATTTGAAGTATTCTTTCTCAACATAAAAACTGGAACTAAAATTATTGTGTATTTTGGATTTTAACATTCTTTACTAAGCAGCATTTAGTAGCTCTATCTCATGTTGACCAGGTGGCAATTCTAAGTGCTAAAATGTTTAGTCCTAGAATACATTTCTAGTATTTTCAGTATGAGGAATAGAAGTTAAACAGTAACACAAACACAAACTTTTCAACCTTGGGTTATTTAATGTGTCTGGCTTTGTGCTCAATGCAAGGAGCAAAGTTACACTTCACATGTCAATATCCTGCAAATGAGGGGGAAAATGCAGCACTGTAATCCATGTGATCAATTTGGCATTCCTGTCAAGAATGGATAGGCTATCTCCTTGGCAATTAAATATACCAAGCATGAAATCTATTCAGTTCTCCAAAGTGATTGATCGTCAGCATTTGCTGCAGAGTGCTGCAAATACAAAGTACTTATTGGAATATAATAAAGCTTGTGTATCTCTTCTGATATTTATAGAATTCATTGGAGATTTTAGTAATCATACATGAATATTGACATTCACTAAAATTTGATGAATGCATATTTAATGATCCAGTGCATAAGATGCTGATAAAAACTAATTAGCTCCTGTTTCAATATGCCACGTGAATTTTTTGGATGTTTCCTTTGGGGATAAAGAGCTGGTCTTTTTGCTGAATGCTGCAGAATGATTCCTAGGATCTCATTTTATGATTGTGCTTGACAAAATTCAATGCAGTTTTGCATACAATAACAATATTTCCACTGAGAGTTGTCTCTTCAAAACTGTCTTGGAAATGAAGTGTTGCTCAACACTACTTTGTAATTCCTTGAAAAGTGATGAACCACATCTGCCATTCAGCCATAAACTGGCATGACTATTAATGTTGAATGATGGAGATAGATACCTAGAGTGATGGATGCTATTGGAAAAGTTCCCAAAGATACAGCTTCACCAGTCATGCATGCACATAGACAGAGATTAAATGTCAATACCAAGTGTTTTATCTTGACAAAATAATGCAATGTTTTGGAGAAATTCTTGAAATATACATAATGCTGAGAATCTGGCATATAGGGATGGATATCTGCTTGGTTTTTATTTTCGGTACTCAACTTTATGCTGATGCCAAATGTCATTTTAATTGTTAGTAGTTCACAAAACAACAATACAAGAAAGACGAAATGAAGAATAGGCACAGCAAGACAACATATTATGCCAGTACATAAAAAAACAGCAGGCAAAGCAGACAACAACCAGATACAACAATGGCTAAGAGCAGGAAATTTGAAGAAGAAGCAGGCAAGGTCATGAAAGTAAAAATAAGAGACTTTTGCTAGATTGGCCAAAGTTAAAGAATCCTTCTTTAGGCTGCACAAGACCACAATTTAAGAACAAACACATAGAAAATCAGAATTGAGAAGACAGCAACAGACAGCAAGTGCCACCTCTGCAAAGGAGCTGAAGAAACAGTGGACAACCTAGTTAACTTCTAGAAGAAGATTGCACAGACTGACTGAAAACAATGGCATGAAAAACTAGCAACAATGGCACATTGGCATATCTGCAAGAAATATCTTTTGATCGCTAAAAAGAACTGGTGAGATCACAAAATAGAAAAAGTAACAGAAAATGAAGAAATTAAAGTGCTCTGGGATTTTAGAATTCAAACAGATAAGCATCTGCCATGTAACATCCCAGATTTAACAATTTTTGGTAAGGAAAAAAACCCAATCTCTGGATAGTGGACATGATATTACCTGGAGACAGCAGAAGAGAAAAGAAAGAATTGAAGAAAAACGCAAAATATATAGCCCTGCATACAGAAATAAAACAACTGTGGTGAAAGAAAGCAAAATAGTAGCAATAGTAATAGGTGCCTTGGGATCATCCCCAAAACATCTGGAGCACCACTTGAACACCATTGTCATTGCCAAAATCACCATCAGTCAATTGTAAAAGGAAGTTTTATTCGGAACCACTTACATTCTTAAATGATTCCTTTAACACCATCATACAACATCTACTCACAACAACATCTAGCAAAAATCTCTTATTTTTACTTTCATGGCCTTGGCTTCTTCTCTAACTCTTCTTAGCTAATTCTAGATGGCCATTGCTCATCCAGCTATCTCAAATACTAGCCCTGATTGAATAAACCAGTCTTGTATACCTTCTCTGAGTTTTTATGAATTTTATTTTTAATCCCTTCAAATAGAGTCCCAGAGCTAGGGTTTTGTTTTGTTTTTAAGCTAAACAACTTTCAAAACATTAACAGATGTCTTTTGTATATGCAGCAAGTAAAGTTTTTTTTGTATGTCACTTCTACTATAGTCCTTCAAGAGTTTAAATTAGCTCTTTTGTATATTCAGTATCGAAATCAGTTTCCTGGTTCAATAGGTGTATATCTCCTTTAGTGAATAAATCATCAGTTCCATTTGTGTGTCTATGTCTTTCTCTATAACCTTCTCATTGCTTGTCACATTTAAATTAGTTTCAAAATTATCCATTGCAATTTGTTCTGTAACTTATTATGACAAGCTCTTAAATTCTTTGAGATCTTAAGATTTTGATTATTTTTTATTTTTTCTCTTAGTTGAAGTTAAACTCACTTATCCCAAAAGTGCTTTTTCAAAAGGCAACTGGACTTTCTATTTTTTTCTTTGAAGACGTTTTTCTTCTCATCCAAGAAGCTTCTTCTGACTGGGTGGTGGGGAATGGAGCTGAAGAAGCTTCTTGGATGAGAAGAGAAACATCTTCAGATAAAAACCAGAAAGTCTAGTTGCCTCTTGAAAAAGCACCTTTAGGACAACCATGACCTGGTAGACTGAGAATCTATAGACATTAAACTCACTTGATAAAGACTTTCAAAGTTGTCATTCTAAAGGCCTCCAACACTTTTAGTTCTAAGGTGATTAATAAGCAATTTGCAAAAGTGATTAGAAAGTGAGCCTTGCAAACTTACAGTAAGTGTCCCTTAAAGGGCTGCACTTTAATTGCAAGAAAGATGGCTAATTCCTTCATTTCCTGGCACTCAAATCCATTGAAGACCTGTCCTGTAATCTCCTGACAAGGAGCAGCCATCTGAAGCACGTGTGTGATCTCCATCCTCTTCTTAGCTGAACAACCAGACTACTCACTGGTTCTTTTTGCCGCAATCATCTGCTTCACTTTCACAGAGGTGTCTTCAGTTCACCATGCCTCTCTCAGAAGCTGGTCTTTCTGTCTTTCCAACTTTTCCTGAGTCAGAATAAAGACTAAAAGAAAAGAAAAGAAAGATTGAAACTGTATCAGAAAAAAAATGACCATGGGGCTGGATGTGGGGCAGCATCTGGCGGATGTGCAAACCGTCCTATTTGTTTCTTTTAGTCCATTTGAGAAAAGAATCTGGTTCATGAAAGGGTTTTTCATGTGTCACTGAAAAAAAAACCAAGAGGTCTTGTAAACTTCCTCCATCTTTGAAGTATAATTCCTGGTTTTATAATAAGGTAAAAGCTGTAACTATATAAAATCTCTTGTTTACATGTGTGTGTGTGAGAGAGAGAGAGAGAGAGAGAGAGAATAATATGGATTTATGCATCAATAACTTTATAAAGTTTCTTTACATAGCAATTAATTGGATGAGTTATCTATTATAAGCATGTGTGTCATTTGATAATCGTTATGAAGATGTAAATTCATTCGTTCCAAATACATTAATGTGCTCCAAACTGTTTGCATAACGTTTAAAGTTTAGGAGGGAGGTATTATCCCATAACATCTGCTTTATTGTTATT
>BHFT01025919.1:0-13488 GCA_004320025.1 Laticauda laticaudata
GTGTGTGTGTGTGGGGGGCTGCTCTTCCCCCCTCCCCGCTGGGCCCGGACCGGAGGCCGCCTTCCCTCCCTCCCCTGCTTGCTGCTGCCAACGCCACCCATCGCCCCCTCCCCCCAACCCTCTCTCCGGCTCATAGCAGTCTAATAAACCGCCCTCTAATAAAGATGGGGAGGGTCTCTTTCCCCCCACCCCACCCCGCCCCGTGGACGGGGAGGCCCTGGGGCGCAAGGGTCACCTGTGAGGTAGACGGCGCTGCTCTGGTTGGAGTGCATGTGCCGGACGGCGATGTGCGGGAGGCACCTGGAGACCTTGCGCAGGGCCAGCTGCACCGTGTAGGAGCGAGGCTGGTCCAGCTGCGTCTCGTTCACCACCAGGCTGTAGATCTTGCCTTCCTCTGCCCAGAGGGAGAGAGAGAGAGAGGGAAAGTGAGAGAGAAAGAGGGAGAGAAAGAGAGACAGGGAAAGAGAGGGAGGGAGAGAGAAAGTGAGAGGGAGGGAAAGAGGGAAAGAGGGAGGGAAAAAAAGAAACAGATGGAAAGTGAGAGAGAGGGAAAGAAGGAAAAAGAAAAACTGAGAGGGAAAGGGGGGGGAAGAGAGAAAGAAAAGGGGGAAGAGAGAGAGAGGGAAAGAAAGAGAGGGAAAGAGACAGACAGGGAAAGAGAAAGAAAGGGAAAGAGGGAGGGAGGGAAAGAGACAGAGGGAAAGGGAGAAAGAAAAGGGGGAAAGAGAAAGAGGGAAAGAGAAAGTGAGGGAGGGAAAGAGAAAGACAGGGAAAGAGGAAGGGAGAGGGAGGGAAAGGGAGAGAAAGAGACAGAGGGAAAGAGAGGGAGGGAAAGGGAAAGAGAAAGTGAGGGAGGGAAAGAGAAAGACAGGGAAAGAGGAAGGGAGAGAGAGGGAGGGAAAGAGGGGGAGAGAGGGAGGTGAGGGTGGGGAAGGGCATTGAGCCTCAGGGGCCACTCCCTCCTCTTTCCCTTTTTCTCTCTTTCCCTCTGTCTCTCTCTCCCCCCCTTTCTCTCTTTCCCTCTCTTTTTTTCCCTCTTTCCCTCTCTCTCACTTTCCCTATTTCTTTTTTTCCCTCCCTCTCTCTTTCCCTCCGTCTCTCTCTCTCTTTCTCTCTCTCGGCCCAAAGGCTCCGGGGAGGGAAGCAGCCGGTCCAAGTCCTTGCACGGCCAAGCAGGGCTTTGCTGCCCAGACACTATATAGTTAATTGGGCATTGAGATACTTAGGTGACAATTGGGAGCTGTCTCTTTAAGGGAGTGCCTCATGGGAAACCTAGTTCATGTCATGCGCTCCCATCTGGAATCCTGATTAGTCACTGAATTGACCCTTGGTTGGGTTCACTCTTGCTCGGACCCCCAGCCTCGTGCTGGTATCTCACCCTTTGTTCCATCAACCGTATTTTCACACTACGAAGTCAGCTACGCAAAGAGTTGGACATTGAGATGGATCTCGACACAACTGTGAGCTATGCCTTGAGGATGCCTAATATAATCCAATCAAGGAACTTTGCATGGAAGCCTTTCTCGTGTTTAACCGACTGTCTCTATATTCGGCCAGCAGTTGAAAGACAGAACAAGGGCTCTGGTGCTTCTGGTGGGGGGAACCCAAGCAGGCCCCCCTCCCCTGTGTCTTGACGGCTGGGGAGGAGCCGCGACGGAGAGTTTGCCCACACACCGACCTATCAATTGTGACAGCAGAGGGATGAAAAGAGCCACATGTGGCTCCGGAGCCTCAGGTTGCTGACTCCTGATCTAGTCCAACCATTGCGCCCCCCCTCCCCCGGCCCAAGCAGGAGACCCAGGGCTGCAGGAGGAGGAGTCCCAGAATTGAAAGAGCTCGGTACCCGTGTGCCCATCGTCCTCACCTGTCAGGAGCAGGAGGGACCTCTCGGTCTCCTGCCCCACCAGCACAATCTGCCTGAACTTCATGGAGAAATGGAAGGTCATCTTGAACACCCGCTGACCGCTAGATTGCAAGTAGACCTCCACGCAGTCACACAGGCGGCTGCTGCTGCTGCTGCTGGGGGCCGGGCCGGAGCCCTCACTACGCCCCAAGGCCGGGCTGGGCGGCTGCTCCCGGGTGGCCAGCACGTACAGGTACTTGCGGTAGACGGTGTCGTTCCGGGGGTCGGTGGCAAACTGCAGGGAGGTGGTGGTGGGGGGCAACATCAGGAGGCCGCGGGCAATCCCCGGGGCTCCGAAGGGAAAAGAGGCTTCCTACACCACCCCCACTCCCGCTGTCTCTCTCCCCCATACATACACCCAGGGCTCCCTGCTCCTCTTGGCACAGGCGTTCCAGGTCAAGGAGTTTGCAGCTAACGGCATGCAGAGGCGGCCACCAGGAGCCCCCCCCCCCCCNTTTCAGAGGGCGGAGGGCTCTCTGCTCCAAGCAGGCCAGAGAGAACAGCTCCCCAGGCCTCACTCCCACTGGGCTCTTCCCCCCCCCCCAGACCCCGGGGAGCCAGGCCAAGAAGCAGACCCCAAAGAGCCAGCCGAGCGGAGGGGCAGGAAGGACACCTGTCCCCACTACAAAGGCCGCCAGAAGCGACCAGCAGACTTTCCCCAAGAAGCTCTACACCAGACCGGTCGCCGACCTGGAGAAAGGCTGAATTTGTGAACCTCAAGCTTTGCATGCTTTGTATCTACCTCACTGCGTTGTTTGAGGCTAGATTACTATTTACCGTTCATCTTAGTGATATCTGTTACGTATCTGGGTTGGGTTGACAATATATCAACTACAAATATCTACGTTTGTAGCTTTCAGGAAAAATACTGTAATGTATTACGTTGTGTTCTGGTTGGTTGATTATGCTACAATTTGCCACAAGAGGGAGCTATAGATCACGGTTTAATTCTCTTTCTCTTTTTCACTGATGATCTCCCTTGATACTGAAACTGACTGACTACGGACTGGTATCGACTAACTCTGTTTATTTTGATATTCTGTTGATGTCAAAGTTTATCTGTTGTATTATGGTTTGATATTTGTCTGCTGGAAAAGACTTGAAACCGGTAAGAAGACTTTATAACTGGATATTTCTGGACTGATAAAAAAAACGTGTATGGCATGGACTGTTTATTGGACTCTGCTAATTCTTCAAGTAAACATTAAGACAATTCGGTCAACTCTGCGGGGCTGTATATTTCTTCATAACCGTTCTCATAAACCGTTTTCCGTGTGCATATCCTTTTTATACAAGGGTTACTCTGCACATATCCTAACAATATAGTTAATAGTTAGTTGGTAGTGGAACTGATTATTCTGTAACAACAACAACAACAATAATAATAATGTGCTGTCCAGACAGTATATAGTTAAGTGGGAATTGGGAGCTGTCTCCTTAAGGGAATGCCTCATGGGAAATGTAGTTAATGCATCATGGGAAATGTAGTTCATGTCATGTAGTCACATCTGTAATCCTGATTGGTCACTGAATTGACCCTTGGTTGGGTTCACTCTTGCTTGGATCCCAGCCTCGTGCTGGTATCTCACTCTTTGCTTCATCAACCATATTTTCACACTATGAAGTCAGCTATGCAAAGATTTGGACATTAGATGAATCTCAACATCACTGTGAGTTATACCTTGAGGATGCCTAATATAGTCCAATAAAGAAACTTTGCATGGAAGCCGAGACAAATGACTGTCTCGATATTCAGCCAGCAATTTAAAGACAGAACAGCTGCCGCCCCCTTGGGCTGCATGGACCGCGGCAGGAAGAGGACAGAGGGCAAAGGGGAAGGGGTCACAGCCCCCGCCAATTCCGAATTGTTCTTCCGAACACACCCTCCTGTCTGGTCTCCAGGGCACTGAGCCAACCAGAGCCTGGCCAGGCCTGCTCGTGCACTTCTCCAAAGGGGCATGTGGGAAAAACTGGGGCTAGACCCCTCCCCAAGGGCAACTCCTCTTCTGCTTTAGGGGCAGCTGACCCAGGGAAGCTGGGCAAAGAAGGGGCAACGCCAGGCCAGTTAAGGGACTGGGGAGGGAGGAACTTTATATGGAGAGGACTTACGCGGTAGAAAAGGACCCGAGAGGAAGGAGATGGAGGGAGTGACGAGCAGCAGTTGAGCTTGGGGGAGCCCCCTTACCAGAGGGGCCTCAGGCTAGAGAAGGGGGACCCTGTGGCCTCAAGCAGGCCTGGGACGAGAGGGGCCACAGAACCAACTTCCTCTCCTCTGGGGCCGCCTTGCAGTGAGCCACTCCTCCTCCATGCAGGAGAAGCCAAGAAACCACCCCGGAGGCAGGAGGGGATCCCTGGTTTCCGAAAGGCAGTGCTGTCTTTCCTCTGCACCCGGGAGGCCCAGCCCCCCCTCCCAGGCACCTACGTCCTTAGCGCTGCGGCACAGCACCATGTAGCGGCAGGCCCGGCGCCACTGGATGTGGCCCATGGTGGAGGAGACCAGGGCATTCTTGAGGAAGAAGAGGGTGCCGTTGTAGTCCAGGATGAAGACGTGGTCCTTGGTGGGCAAGAACTTCCGGTAGCCGTGCGAGAGGAGGGGGGCCACGGTCTTGCTGACAAAGTGCCGCCGGCCGCTGAACATCTGGAAGTACAAGCCCTTGGTGTCTGTGGGACAGAGAGGCCCAAGGGCAGGGAAATTGGGTCCGTCTGGAGGAGCCGACTGGGCAAGAGCTCTCCCTTCCGGGGGGGGGGAGGCTGTCGTGGTCTACGTCCCTCATCCTGAATGCAACGGGACACCCGGCTCTTCCCTCCCCCTGCCCTGCCCTGCCCTCCGCTTCACACCAGGCTATACTGACAGTTGAGGATGGCTGATCTCTTCCACGGCCGGCTGCCACCCGAGTTCTCATCCCGCAACCGAGGGGAGAGACGGCGGCAGATGCGCTGCCAGAGCCCCTCGCTGTCGCAAACTTCGTAGAAATACCGGCAGGTCTGGCCCAGAGCCACCAGGTCCCTCACTGGCAGGAAGGAGATGATGTAGTACAACTGGAAGGAGAGAAAGCGGGTGGGGTGGGGGGATTGGTCAGGATAGCTCCCCAAGGCCCAGCCTTCCTATTGCACCCCCCCCTTCCTCTGCCCAGGNCAGGATAGCTCCCCAAGGCCCAGCCTTCCTATTGCACCCCCCCCCTCCTCTGCCCAGGCCGACTCACCAGTTCAGGAGGGAAGAGCTGGATGGAGGCAGATTCTCCCCTGGCCTTCTTGTCCTCCGTGGCCTCTGTGGATGAGCTGCGCCGCTTCTTCTTGGGCTGCTGTAGGCAGAAGAGAGGAGCCAAGAGCCCCCTTATCCTGGATTTCCCCTGCTTCCTCTTTGGGGGGTGGGGTGTCTCCGGAGGGCCCCGAGCTGCAGCTGNCTTATCCTGGATTTCCCCTGCTTCCTCTTTGGGGGGTGGGGTGTCTCTGGAGGGCCCCGAGCTGCAGCTGCTCAGGGAGGGTCAGCTCAGTGGGCAAAGGCCGTCCCTGGCAGGCTGGGCGCTACCTGGTAGGCTTGTGATGCCCGACGTGCCCTCCGTGAAAAGCCAGAGAAGAAGCTCCTGCCACTTCTAAAGCTCCAAGGTAAGGCGCTCAATCTTTGACCCCGCAGATTTCCCTGGGTTCCCTTATGGAAGCATAATNCTGCCACTTCTAAAGCTCCAAGGTAAGGCGCCCAATCTTTGACCCCGCAGATTTCCCTGGGTTCCCTTATGGAAGCATAATTCTTAATTCTTTAATTAAGCTGAGGGGACCCTGGCTTCTTGGTCAGAGAAAGGAGGGAGGGGAAGGCCAGGCTCTGGGTGCCTTTCCTGAAATGGGCACCAGGGGCCAAGACTGACCGGCAGGTAAAGCGGGCAGCTCATGATTTCCGTCCTGACACGCCTGATGCTGAATATTTTTATATATATATATATATATATATATTTATCTAAATATATGAAGTCGAATCCTAAGACTCAACTTCATTATGGCTGATTCATAAGACCTTTTTATTTTATTTTTATTTTTTTTCTTTTTCCGTGCTTAGGACAAGTTTGGCCTTTTTTTGAGGGGGGGCGGGGGCAGTTGCTCTGTTGTCCTGTTACTGGGCTCTACAAACATGGTGCAGTCAGGTCAGTGGAATTGGCCCAACTCCACCCCAGTCTGCTTTTCAAGGTGTTTTTTGTTTTGTGTTTGTTTTGTTTTTTTTTGCTTGTTTTTGAGATTGTGAGTCACAGGGCTGACTAACTTGTTCTGGTGAAAGGTAATAAGAATAATAAAAAAAATAAAATAAAAATAAAATTCCACTGCTGTGGAATCCATCGGCTTTAAAGGAAGGTGCATCATGCCGTTGTACCTTAATTTGCATATGCAAAGGAGGAAAGGGGGAAGTTTGCACAGCCATGCTCACAGAGAGAGCCCCTCCCTCGTTGTTCAGCATCTTCCGGCCGCCCTCCACCCCACCCCACCCCACAAGCACTTCCTCATAGTTTTCCTGCTCCTCTTCCTCCTGGTGTGTCCAAATGCTCACTCCAAGCGGCTCTTCGGTGCTAGAGATGAGGGAGAAGCGCTGGGGCTTTCTCCTCCTGAATTTCCGGGCGATGCGCCTGTCGCTCATGTCTGCCCACCCAGGCGTCGACTCTGCGGTGGGTGTGAGCTCTCAGACCCACCCTTGCTGCTGAGCCCAGCATGGCCGAGGCTTTTGAAGGCCTCTGCCCACCAAGCCTGTCACCCTGGGGGACATAACCCGATGTGATAATGGCCGTCATGATGGCTTCACAGAGACTGGGTTTCCCCGGGTAACTGGGGCACTGTGACATCAGCGCCCATCTGGGATAGGCTTTGTGAGCCGGGCACGGGAGAGCCATCCAGCCTTGGGGGGGGTTCAAAGATTAGCCTGAGGGGGCAGGGACCCCCCCCCACAAAACACAGGGAGGGGAGACTCTGGCTCTCCCCGTGCTGAGTTGCTTTCAAATTGCAGGGAGCAGAAGGCAGCCTTCCTCTCCTTGAAATCATGGTGAGTTTTTCGCCCTTATCTTGCCTGGCCAAGCTCTTTCCAGCCTGCATTTGGGGGGAGGGGGGTGTTGTTGTGATGGATTAAAAAAAAAGAAAAGAAGGGGTGGTAGTTTTATTTTGGGGGGGGTTTCCCACCCTTCATTGCCGCCCTTTGCAACTTGCAGCCATTGGCAGGGCTTAGCTTAATTCCTGTAAATTCTTAGGAGGTCATTTGGGGGGGGCAGAGGGTGGGAGGAGAGAGGGAATTAAGTGATTAGGAAGGGGGAGGGGGTGTGTGTGCTTTTTTTCTTTTTTCTTTTTTTTAAAGCTTCCCAAATATATTGGAGACCCGGTGTGGAAATATTTGCATTTGTCAAAACAAAACTTGAAGGTGACTTGAGAAAGAACAGTTGGCTCTTCCAGACCCCTTGCTGCCTTCAGATGAAAAGCTCCCTCCACCCACCTTGGGATTTTAGAGCCTGCCAGGGTTCCAGTCGGAATCTTATCCCCGAGAACACGAAGTGCCTGGGCTCAGAGCCATTTGGGTTCCTTCCACCTGCTGGCCTGGCCTCACCCACTCACGACCTTACCACCAGCTGCCACTCTGGGTTGTTGCAACCCTCAGTCGCAAACCGCCTCCTTTACTGCCACTTCTCCGCGGTCTGTCTTGCAAATGCTTTGCTGCAATTCCCCAGGTCCCCCGGTGGGCAACGGCCAGGGAAACCTGAGAACGAGAACGGGAGGAAAACACGGGGGAGCGGAAAGACAAAAAAAGCACCGGACTTACACGCAGTGGTCCGGTTGAAACCATGCTAGTCGACGGAAGCCGGCGGGAATCCGGGAAAAGCCTCTTTCCAGGCTGATGAATCCCATGGGGAACCCAAAGCTTTCGGGATCCGTGGCTCCCTTCATCAGATGGATCATGCTGTGGGTACAAGTCTCCAGAGTGGTTTACAATTTATATTGAGCGTTTCCTAGTATGATTTGCTTCTTGTACCCCATGACTGTCATTAAGTGTAGTACCTGATGATTCTCGACTCTTGCCAAATGTCTCTTTTCTTTTATGGACACTGAGAGCATTTGCACCAAAGACAAATTCCTTGTGTGTCCAATCCCACTTGGCCAATCATTCTTTCCTTCCTTCCTTCCTTCCTTCCTTCCTTCCTTCCATCCATCCATCAATCCATCTATCTGATTTGATTGCTTATTCTACTCTATGACTATCATTAAGGGTTGTAACCTTATGATTCTTGACTCTGATGAATGTCTCTTTTCTTTTATGGATACTGAGAGCATTTGCACCAAGACAAATTCCTCCATGCACCAAAGACAAATGCCTTGTGTGTCTGATCACACTTGGCCAATAAAGTCTCCACAGTGGTGAGCAATTCAACCACTGATCACCCTGCAATTGGAACTGTATAGCAGAGTTGTTTGTTTCCCTATATGCAAACAGCCAGCATGAACCCAGTTCATTGGCTCCCAGGGTTTTCTCAATTGCCACAAAGACAAGCTTGCAGTGCTGCCGCCATGACAGACGTGGAGAGCCTAGCTGCGTGGCTGGCGCAGCAGAAGGCGCTCTCGTCTGAGCCAGCAAGAGGGGCATGAACCGAATCTCCGGATACCTCTGGCTCTTTGGGTGCTTCAGGAGGAAGAACGGCCCGTTGGACAGCCGAAGGATTCACCGGTTGAGGGTGACCCCGCGGCCCACCCTACCAGGAGCCTTAGTTTCTCCCCAAGGAGGTTTCCGCCACTTCGATTCCACTCCTGCTCGTTTAGTGACGGCTCAAAGCGACGGTACGACTGCCCTGAAATAAAGCGCCGGGTGACTCCTTTTTTTCAGCTGACCGTCACAGCCTCCCCGGGGCTCCCCTGATCAAAATCGCCACGCGATCTTCTGCCAGCAAAGCCAAGTGGATGGAGGAGCCAGATGAAACTAAACCCCCGGGTGGCTTAAGAGTTAACGCCTGCAGCGGTTCAATTGAGCGACCACGGTGGAGTGGAGTCTGGGCAACTGAATGGAGCGGAGTGTTTACTGGCCAGATGCCTTTCCTGTTGCCACTGCGGAGTCCAGTCGGTTCCCCCCAGAGGGGGGTGGGTAGGTGGGTGGACTTTGACTCCCAGAAACCGCAGAAAGCAAAATCTGGCTGAGCAATTCTGGGAGTTGGAGTTCACCCGCCGCCTCTTAAAAGGCCCATAACAGTCAGAGGGGGGCCTTGGAGGCCATCTAGTCCAACCCCGTGTGGTCTCAAGCGAAGGTTGAGGAAACCCTGCCGTTTTAACAGAACAACCTCCACCCATTCTTCAGATTCATCAGGAGAGGGTGCCCTCCCCTCAACCCTGGGGGAGAGCTTGGCCCAGCCATCTTCTCTCCTAGGGAACCCGGGGACCGAGTTCTAATCCTGACTGGATTGGAAGTCCGTCCGTTGGGGGTGGAGTTGTTGTTGTTGAGCGGGGAGGAATAAAGGAGGAGGGAGCGTTGTGGGGTGATTTGTAAATGTGGGGTTAATAAAAAAGAAAAATGAACATCTGAAAAAAAATTTACAAAAAAGTCTAATTTCCCCTCAGGTTGCCCCCCCCCGCATAGGGGGGCGCTTGTCCTCAAGTCATTGGCGAGCCTGAGGGGGCTNCCCCCCCCCGCATAGGGGGGCGCTTGTCCTCAAGTCATTGGCGAGCCTGAGGGGGCTTTTCAGTTTTGGCCACAGCCACGGTGAATCTAGGGCTATTTCTCCAACATCCGGCCCAGGCACTCTGCTTATGCCCCAAGGACCTCTTGCCCAATTTCCTTCAGTTTCCCGAGGCCGGGCCTTGACACAGGTTTGGGCCCGCCTCCTCTTGAGGCGCCTTTGGTCCCGATTGGTCGACAAGCCTCCCCTTACCCAGGCGTATGAGAGGGCCGTATGGCCGATGATTGGCTGCCGGGGCTGCCATTCTCCCCTATCGAGGCCGATCGCGCTTTCAACCGTTTGCCGCCAGGAGGTTGATTGGCAGCCCGGCTGTCCGTCAGAGGTTTGGGCCGCCCTTCGCTCGATTCTACGCGCCGTGATACGCCCGTTGTCGGCTCGCCTGCTTAGCCAATCGTTTCCCTACCTGCCTCCTTCAATTTGATAGGGCGGCAGAGGCACGTGCGCAGCAGTTTCACGTGTCGAACAGGCGGAGTTGGATGGGGGGGGCGGAAATCTTTGTCTTCCTCGTAAGCGATTGGCTGGAACGAGCCGCTTTCGCACCCGTCCCAAGTTCCCTTCCATCTCGGGCATTCGATTGGAGCAAAAGGAGGAAGAGTCAGGCAGCTCCTTTCAACGGGATTGGCTTTCGGGCGTGGCACGGCTCGGCCAGGGCCCTTCCAATTGGCCGCTTTCCTCATGCCCGGCCTCTCATAGGAGAACGGTATAATTCTGGCACCGCCCCCTTTGGCTGGGGTCTGGCTGTCTTTGCCTCCCTGTTCTCATTCGGCGCCCGGCGGCCGCGGCGGGAAGAGCGGAGCCTGCGGGATGGCGGCGGGCGAGGGCGGGGCCGACTCGCTGCCCCCGCCCTCTCCCTCCATGCCCGGACCCCTCCCGGGCCCCGAGCGCGCCTTGGAAGAAGCGGTGACCTCGGGCAGCCTGTGCTTGGCGGGACGGCGGCTGAGGCACTTCCCCGAAGGAGCGGCTCGGCGCTGGGACCTCAGCGACACCACGCAAGCGGGTGAGGCGTTCGGCTCCGCCCCCTCCCGGCCACGCCTCCTCCGAAGTTTTTTCCCCCCCTCCCCGCCTTCCTCCTCCGGCCACGCCCCCAGCGGATGACTTCTCCCCGCAGGCTCCGCCCTTCCCGTTATTCTCTGCGGGGTGAGGACACGCCCCCTTGTTGGCCCCGCCCCTCCGAAAAAGCGCCTTGGAGTTTTTCGGCCGCTTCCCCAACCCACGCCCCGCCCCCCCCGGAGAAGTGGGCGGGAGTCCAATGTCCATCATCCGCGCCGCCTGGGATGATGGGAGTTGTAGTTGAGCCACAGTGGAGGGGGAGGGAATGGAGGGAAACTGGCTGTGCCCGTCCCAGCGCATAAGGCTCTGGCATCTCTGCCAGCCTGGGCCCTCCTGCCCCTGGGGCTGGCCTGGGACTCCTCCCCCCCGTCCACAGGGGGAGGGGCTTGCTGCTCCTGGGCTTGCTTGCTCCTGCGGCGGGCGTTGGTGGAGAGGAATGAGAAAGCGGGGGGGGGGAGGGCATGGGGATCGGCTGCCCCCCCCTGTGTTCCTTTGTGGGCAGTTTTTGGGCTGCTGTTGCCCTGAAATACCTGGCCTCTGCAGGGGCCTTGCGACTGCCCTCCTTTGCGGCCCCCCAACCTGCGGAAGCAGCCAAACACGCAGCGGCCTTTCCGGTCTGTGGCTCCTGCCTGCCTTGAACCCTTTCTCGCCCCCCGGCGTCCCCTTCCCATCTCTCTTTGGCAAGCTTGGCGAAACACCAGGCCGGGCAGGGGCTCCAGTGTGTGCGTGATCTTCCGTCCTGCTTTGCGTGTCTTCCCGTGCAGACATGGCACCCTTCGACAACCAGGGCCCCGCTGTCGGCTTCCTGGAGCCCTCGTCCCCCTTCTCCCTCTCGGCCCGGGTCGCTTCCCCAGTGAAGGAGGGATGGAGGGCAAGGAGTGAAGCGGCTTCTTCCTGGGGGAAGTGACGTCACCCTGCTGAACGCCCTAGGGCGGCTGAACAGTGTGTGTGACGGGACGAGCTTGGTTGGTTTTGGCTTGCGGGGGTCCCTCCATTGGCCTCAGTCAGGGGAGGGTGCCCAACCTCTCCCGCAGCGCCCTGCGGTCACTCTTGGGGCCCGACCCCCCTGGCTTTAAGCCGGAGTTACCGCGGTTCTCGAGCAGGAAAGCAGGTGCACGCCAAGTGCAAGCCCTGGATGGTTTTCGAAGGCCGAGTGCAGATTGTTGTTCCAGCGCGGCGGCCGGTGATGTGGGGTCTTAGGGAGGCCGAGTGCATTGAGGTTCATACTCACGGATGCGTCGGCAGGTTCACCAGCCTGGGTTGGGAGAGGCAGGCGAGCGAGTAGGTCCTCGCAGACAGGAGCAGGCGTGTGGGAACCGTATGTCGCCTGTGAGGAAGGTGTCAGCGGCAGTAGGCACATGGGGAGGGGGGGCTAGGGCAGTGGGTTGTGTGTCGATGCCCGCCTGCCACCGGGCAGCCCCATCCCTCCCTGAGTGGGCTGGATTGCAATGGGAGCTAAGCATAAGTGCTTCACATTAACACACACACACCGCACACCAGCGTGCGCTCTCACGTGGAGGCAGCCTTTGGGGCTTGAGAGTCCCTTGTGACCACCCCAAAACAAGCCCCCCTCCCCCCCCCGATGCAGATTGGAGGTCTCCTTTTGCCTGTGATCTGTAAGGTTGGCAGAGGGGGGGGGCTTCGATCCTTGCGCTGCAATGAGATCTCTTCCACAGAGAGAGTAGAGAGAAGAAGATCCCAACCTGCGCCTGTGGGCTTGCTGGTGCCCTCTCCACCCCCCACCGGCCCCCAGGCAGATCCGTTAGGTCAGCTTTGCCTTGGGTGTCCTGACGGGTTCTTTTCATCCTGGGCAACAGGCTGAGGTGGCCTTGCCGTCGCCACTGCTTCGGGGGTGGGGGCAAGAGTATGACACTTTCCTGACCCCCGCTTGATCTTTGAAAGGCTCCATATCCATTGTTTCTGGGACCGGGCCCTTTGGGGTGCTGGGGGGGGGAGGGAGCATGGGGTACTCTGCGTTTCCCTTCTTTGGGGAGTGATCCACCAGGAAGTCGAGCCCAAAGCCCCTGCATTTTGGTTGCCGTGTGGCTTGCGTTATGATATGTACAGAATAATCCTTGGAGTAACGAGAATATTGTGCGCATGGAAAAATGTTGATGAGAGTAGTTATGAATAATTATTCAGCCACACCCAGATACACTGAATTGAGTTAAAGTTTTACATTTTAGAACTAGCTTCAGTCCAACAAACGGTCCAGGTCCTGTACGTTTTACAGTCCAAAGAATATCCAATTACAAAGTCTTCTTCCCAGTTGCCTTTGTCATTTCCAGTAAACAAAGATATCAAACCATGAGCACAACCATAGAGAACCTGAGATAGCAACAGAATGTGAGAGGGGACAAGCCATGATCTCTCGCTCCCTCTTATGGCAATTCACGATACAATCAACCAATCGGAACGTAGTACAAAAATCGTTACAGTAACTTTGTCTTAAAGCTACAGACATAAATTGTTGGTTTATATCTTGCCAACCCAACGCATTGGGGGACAGATTCCAAACAGCTGGCTTGATGCTGTTGATTGACAGGTAGGTGGGTGGAGCTCCTTTGCCCAACCCAGCAGAGCGCCCAGTTTTGCTCCGGGGGTGTGTGTGTGTGTGTGCGTGTGTGTGTGTGTTGTGTCCGAATGGGACCTGAGCAAGTTACTTGGGGCCTCCCGGGTTTTGGGGTGCTGCCCCTCCTGTGCTGGCTCCCTTTGGATCGATGGCATCTGTGGCCGGGCTGGTGGGCTCTCTTCCATCACAGCACCTGCATCCTTCCCCCTCCCTTTTGTAAGCCCCTCGCCCCACTTGCCCTCCTGCCAGCCCGCAAACTCCTCCATGCCTGGGGGGGT
>BHFT01025920.1:0-45477 GCA_004320025.1 Laticauda laticaudata
TTTATCAAGTTGGAGACCACAGGTGCGTAGTGTGCTCGGAGCATTCTGTTCAGCTCGGGCCAAGTCATCTGTTTAACGTCTCTTGGTTTGGCTACTGCCTTTGCCATTTTAAAAACGGCTGGTCCGCAGTGTGTGAGGAAGACAGCCCTCTTCCTTTGGGCAGATATCTCCTGCAGTTCATTGCTTTCTAAAAGCAATCGATATACGACTCCCAATCCTCCTCATCAGGGTTAAATGCTGTGGACGGCGTGTTGTTACCGGCCATCTTTCCCGCTTGGTTCTGATCGCTGTGTGCTTCAGTCTCGCTCTTCTACAACGATCCCACCATCGTCACCAGTGTTCCGTTCGGAAATAAGTTGCGCGAGACCGGGTTCCAACAGCAACTCTTTTATTTCAACAAGTAATGCAATGGTAACGGAACAACAGCCCAAGCTGCGGCAGCCCTTCTTATAGTGGCTTGCCCGCGGCTTGTGGCCTATGACAGTACTTTGAGTATTCCCGACGTCTGGTGGGCCAATCGGATTGGTTCCTAAATGGCCAATCTGGGAACGGCCTTTTCGGCCAATCAGTTTAAGGCATTTGGAGACTACCAAGTTCTATACATAACAATTTCCTTGAGTTTTTTTTCCTTTACAGATTATGACAGTTGTAAACCTGCAAAGTTACTTTTTCTTCACAATCATAACAGCAAATGGTCACTAAATGAAGCAGTCACTAAACAAGGATTATCTTTGTTTCAACCTACCAAATAAATAAATTATTCCTACATCTTTTCCCCTTTTATCCCTACAAGACTGCTCAACTTACCATAAAACTCATTAAATATTTATTGTTGTAAACCACAAAGAAGGTAACTTTATTTTTAAATTGTATTTGTTGTATTTCTTTCAAGTATTTCTTGAGAATGTTTTCACACAATATTTTGGGGTTATTTTAAAATCAGTTCTACTCTTATTTTCTCTCCCAAACTATCAGCGCCATCAGGGCTGATAGACAGATAGACACAGAGAGAAAGAGAAGATGTAAAGGAGCTAGGGATAGATAAAGATTTACAAAAAATGGACCAAATCTTGACAGGCAAGGATATAAAATTTATGACACAAACGTATAATTATTTACTGGAGGTAGAACTAGAGGAGGAAATTGTTAAGGGACAATGATTGCCTGGGTGAGAAATGTGGGTGATAATATAAATTTGGATGAGTGGGAAAAGACTTGAACCGAGAACTGGAAGCTGACTTTGTCAACAGCATTCAAAGAAAATCAATATAAAATGTTTTGTAGATGGTACTTAGTGCCAGCACAACTGGCAAAAATGTATCCAACCTTGAAACTAGAATGCTGGAAGTGCAAACAAAAGAAACGGATGTTTTTTGATATGTGGTGGCAATGTATGGAGGTCAAAAAATACTGGAAGAAAATAGAGAGATGGCTTTTTGAGATTACAAAATATAAATTGAAATTGGAACCCGAAACATTTTTATTAGGTATGATTAAAGGGAATTTGAATAAAGATAAAATATACCTTATTGTACACATCTTAACTGCAGCAAGAATCACGTTAGCACAAAATTGGAAGAGTGATAAAATATCACCAGATGAAGTTTTGATTCAAAAAATAATGGACTGTGCTGAACTAGATAAATTCACTATGGAANATATACAATGACACAATAACTGTTAATGGAAATGAGATTTTTGTATTTTTTGTTTTTAAAGAATAAAAATTAAAAAATTAAAAAAAGAGAGAGAAAATCTCAACACACATACATACACACACACACACACGTGATGAATATACCTAATAATCTTTGCTCCTATTTTCCCCACAACAACCCTATTAGGTGGACTGAGCTGAAAAAGAGTGGCTGTCCCAAAGCCATCCAGCTGGCTTTCATGCCTGAGGCCAGACTAGAACTCAAAGTATACTGGTTTCCAGCCTGGTGCAATAACTACTAAGCCAAACTGTCTTGAAACAGAATATTGTTAAGCCTGAAAAAGACAGCATCATGATCATGGGACAGTGGGTCCCCAATGCAAAGCAATACTAAAATTCTTAAAGGTAGCACCAAATCATCCATTCTTAAACACCAAATCATCCATTCATCTATTTCTCATTCTCTCTCCATAATGCTTCTCTTCTCTTCTCTTCTCTTCTCTTCTCTTCTCTTCTCTTCTCTTCTCTTCTCTTCTCTCATCCCCCCTCTCTTCTCTCCCTTCCCCTCCTGTCCCTGTTGTTAAATGAATCTGGCTACCCCATTGACTTTGCTTGTCAGAAGAGCACAAAATATGATCATGTGATTCTGGGACACTGCAACCGTCCCTTTTTTCAGTGCTGTTAAACTTCAAAAGGTCAGTCAAAGACTATCTGTATTTTTGAAGACTACCTGGTATATGTTCCACCTTCTCTGATAAATATTTCTTGAGTAGCTCTTAGACAATTTTCCAGTCTTTTGCATGGACTTACCCTGGGTATTCCTACACATAGTTCTATATATGATCACAAGCTATTGTATTTCAGCATGATTGGTATTTATCTTTGAATTTTATCAACTGTCATTGCCACTGCTAACATTATAAGAAACTGTCAAGCTTACATTTTGAAAGAAAATGAAATATCTGAAGGAATTAAAATCTGATTTGAAAGTATTATTTAAGTTCCAAGTTCTACCTTGTTTCTTTTTGCTTGTATTTTCTGTTGGATAATTCATGGTTTTGCCATTATGTTCCATTCAATAATGGATTGATATATATTAAAACTGTGTTTAAAAAGTTATCAATATTTTTAAAAGTCAGTTGACTCTCTATCTACATATTTCATCGGGAATAAACTTTGGTCTCCACCTCTTCTTTCAGTGCTGTTTTGTTCTTTAAATAATGGATTTTAAAATACTTTATAATCAAATGTTATTACATGAAATGCCTGAACGAGCCTAGAAAAACTCCAAAATTAATCTAAACATGTATAAAATCGTACTTTTGTTTCCTTGGTCCCTACGGAAGATAAGCTTACTATGTCATTTTATCTTAGCCAAATAAAGTAGAAAAGATTAAATAGGAAAGAATTGGATTTTATTGGAAGAAATCCAGAGTCTTTCAAAAATGCTTTGATAACAGGCTGAATTTTGGAATTTTTTGATCTTTGCAAATATTCACACACAATGGTCATCTAACCCAATGACAGGATTTTAGCCAGCCTTGTTGGCTATGTATTCTGGATTTTTTATCCCCTTCCCTCCCCCAAATTTCTCCAAAGTATCATGTTTGGGAAAAACCATCTTAAATTGACGAATCAAATTACTAAAAGCAAATGATTCCAGCATCTTGGTTCCTTTTGACACTTTCCTCTACTGTTTCCAAAAGCCAATTATGGGTAGAAATTTCTTCTATTTATCCATGAGAAAGGGCATTGGTATTTCCTTGATACGCCCATTCTCTGTGAGCTGTGAAGAGCATCTAGAAGTGGAAGCTGCTTCAGTCTCTTCTGGAAAGGCTGGGCTTAAAACTCTGGGACGCTCCTCCTCCTCCACGGGAAACTTCCCCAGTGTCCCCCAGTTTTGCAAAGACTGAGTGCCAAAGTCCGGAACTCATCACCTAATGCAGATCCCTGACTGGAACAGAACCCCCCAGATGGAAAGAAATGGGTGGAGCTGGATGCTCTTCACAGCTCACAGAGAACAGGCGTATCAGGTAAGTACCAACGCCCTTTCTCCCAGGAGCTGTTCAGAGAATCCAGAAGTGGGACATACCAAAGCTTGGCCTGCCCTTAGGGAGGGACTCCATCTGGATCGAAATCCACTCCTAAACTCTGTGGATCCTCTGCAGGACTCTTCTGGCAAATGAAGCATCCACTGAGGCATAGACATCAATTTTATAATTTCTGACAAAGGGAGATGGTGAAGCCCAAGTTTCCGCTCTGCAAATTTCGTCTATCGAAGCCCGTGTGGCCTTCCATACATGCTGCTGATGTTGCTGCACTCCTTGTTGAGTGGGCAATAATGCCCTTTGGACTGAGATGGACTGGCATTTGTAACTTTTAGCTATGGTGTCCCTCAACCATCTACCGTCAGTATCCTTTGTCCTGAAGTGGATGGGTTGAAGGATAGGAATAAAGCCTCAGATTTTTGAAATGCCACTGTGTGGTCAGATAAATGCTTAAGGCCCTTCGAACGTCAAGTCGATGCCATTGATGCTCCAGTCTATGAGATGGATTCGGACGAAAATTTGCAAGCACCAACTCCTGCACTCTGTGGAAGGCTGAATTTACTTTAGGAGTGAATGATGGATCCAATCGGAGAACCACTCTGTCCACATGAAACACGCACAAATCCTTTCTCATTGACAATGCTGCCAATTCGGAAATCCTCTTTGCTGATGTGATTGAAATTAGGAAGGCCATCTTATATGTCAGGAATTTGAGATTAGCGGTTCTTAAAGGCTCGAACGGGCCAGTTGTAAGTGCGGTTAACACCTTGTTGAGGTCCCATGTGAGATAGTGGTGAATTACAGGAGGTCGTAAGTTTGCAGCTCCCTTAAGAAAACTGAGGAAATGTGGATGGTGCGCTATGGAATGGAGGTCACTCCAGGATATCACTGAGGCTAGAGCCACCACCTGTTTGTGTAAAGCATTTGGAGATAGGCCCTTGGTCAACCCCTCCTGTAAAAAGTCCAATAATTGTCCTATTGATGGAGCAGTTGGGTCGATCTTAAACCCCCGGCACCAGCGACAGAAAGCGGACCACGTGGCCTCGTATATATGATTTGTTGAGGACCATCTGGATGCTTAAATGGTGGCAATAGCATCCTCTGAAATCTGTTGGGCCCTTAAACAGCTCCACTCAACCTCCATACGGCTAGACTGAGCCATTGTGGGTTCAGGTGAAGTATTGGCCCTTGGGAGAGGGAATCCTTCGACGGTGAAATCTTCCAAGGATGTTCTCTCGACAGGTCCTGTAAGCCTGCGAACCATGTTCGCCTGGGCCAGTAACGGGCGACCAATATCAATTGTTCAATATGATGAATTGATCAATATCAATATGCTCGTTCCTCCAATAACTTCTGGATCAACTTGGGTATTACCAGGAGTGGAGGAAATGCATATAGAAGTCCGGGAGGCCACTGACACTGCAGAGCGTTGACAGCCTCCGCCCCCTGAGTCGGGTACCTTGAATTATACTGGGGCAATTGGGTGTTGAGAGGAGAGGCAAATTGATCGATCACCAGTTGCCCAAACTTCTGCACTGCTTTCTGGAAGACAGACGGATATAGGCGCCACTCTGCCTGATCTATCATGGCCCTGCTGTGCCAGTCCGCTTGTGTGTTTAAGGCCCCTGCTATGTGTTCTGCCTTGACCGAAAACAGATTGGCCTCGGCCCACTTGAACAAATTGGCTGTCTCCAGCATCAGAAGTTTGGAATGGGTACCCCCCTGTCTGTTTATGTGGGCCTTGGTTGTGATATTGCCTGTCAAGATCAGAACGTGGCGTGATTGGAAAACGTGTAGAAAACTGCATAAGGCCAGGTGAACTGCTCACAGCTCCAACAGGTTGATGCTTTGTGATTGTTCGGAAATAGCCCAAATTCTCTGCGCAGTGTGGGATTGGAAGTGAGCTCCCCATCCTACCAGGCTGGCATCGGTTGTGATCGTTGCCCTGTAAGGTTCCTTTTGAAAGGACAACCCCTTTTTATTCGTTTTTTCGGCACCAACCCAGCGGAGCGATCGGAGATACATTTGCTGGATCTATTATCCGGACGTTGAAAGTGCTTTTCCGGATACGCTGGAAAAGGTAGGCCGAACCCATATAGCTCTCAGAATGGAATCGAAGGCCCAGGCACAATGCGAAATACAAGAATCAGTTTTCCTAACAGTTGAACAGCACTGCCCAGGGAAACCCTCTTTAGGCTCTCATCTCTCTGGCAAAGACTGGATACTGTTTAACCTGTCCTGAGAGAAAATACCTTGCCCTCCATTGATACTATCACTGCCCCTAAATGAACTAACTAGTTGAGGGGATCAAAATGGCTTTATCCCTAATTATGGAAAAGCCGTGACCTTGAAAGGTCTCCAGATTTAATCCTTGTATCCAATTTTGCTTGATGTCTGGAAACGACAAAATTAAAATATACATCCAGATAACATTGTAAGCAAATAGATTTGATTATGAATGAGGCAGCCAAAGCCGCTAGAACCTTGCTAAAAGACCTAGGGGCCGAAGCCAGACCGAATGGTGAGGGCGATATATTCTTGTGCCGATCACAACAGCAAAATCTAAGATATTTGTAGTGAGCAGGTCTAATTGTATACTAGATAAGCCTCTGTGAGATCTATAGCTGAATGGACTATAGAGTATTCATCTTGAATTTTGGATAAACTAATGACATTCAGACGTTTGAGGTCCAGAATACCCTCCAGCCCCCGAACTCTTTGGACCACAAACAATACAGAGTAACAGCCTTGACCCCTGCTGTTCAGATGGGACCATATCTAACAGCTGAAATATATAGAAGATGATTGATAACCTCCTGGCATCAACGCCTCTCAATGGGGTCCGTGGATCTATGCTCCTAATGAAAAAGTTCAGGAGGGAGGATTGAAACATCTACGCCAAACCAAACCTAATAGTGTCCTTGACCCACGCATCAGAAGTGAGCTGTCCCATTGATCAGCAAACAATTTTAGCTGCCCTCCAATGGGACTGCTATCAAGGACTCACTTGGGGCGACAAAAAAATCAGCCTTCGCTGCCTCTGGGTTTCTTCTGTTGGCCTTACCTGCTGACCTCTATCAGAAGATTCAGACCTTATCCTGTTTAAAACTGGGCCTGTAGCATGGTGTTCTCTGAGATCCTGGTACTGCATGGGCCCTTGATAGTAGGACCAAGAGGAACCCTTCAAAACGACTGGGTGTTCTGTTTTCAGACTCTGAAAAAGAGGAGAACACTTTTTTCTGTTTCTATTCTCTATTAAGGAGGGGCTCCAAGACACTGCCATATAATTTATCCCCCAATATTGGGGCTTGATGCCAGCTTGCATTATGTTGGTATCCGCCTGCCAATGCCGGAGCCATAGCAGTCTCCGTGCTGATACATGAGATGTTATGGCCCTAGACGAGAATTTGACTGCATTAAATGTGGCTTGGCGGAGAATTCTGCTGCTGCAATAATTTTAGCTATTCACTGGTGGCTCTGACATTTGACGCCGGCAATATATCCCTCAAGTGGAAGAGCCATCCGTAGGAAAGACCGTGTAAAAAAGTACCTGATATAGCCTGCCCTAATGCGCCAGGTGTCAGAAACGTGCACCCTACGGAGTGCCAACTTTGCTCTCATTTCTTCGTCTCAGGCTTCTCAGCCTCTTGGAAAGGTTGAAGTAAGGTCAGTGCCACCTCATCCACCTTCGGAGTTTTGGGAAAAATTGAAAACTCTGGTGCCAAATTATAATATTGTTTATCGTACCCTGTTGGGGCTGGGTATGAGGTGCTGATGCCATTGATTTGTACTAATTCAGCAAACATATGATGGACAGGAATAGTTTCTGCCTCATTAGCTGGTTGTGAAAATATTAGATCCTCGGATTTGTCCTGAGACCCTGTTGACAATGGATGAGGTTTGATGTGTCTAGTGTTAGCGGTGTTCTTTGCCTTGAACAGTAAGGATTTAAAGAGGTGTGGGCGAAAAAGGGCAGAAAAGGTAAGATTGGTCCGGAATGAGGCCTGTCATTGTCCGACATTCCTCATTCTAGTGGATCAGCCTCAAACAATCCCAAGTCCATCTGATGGATCGACTCCACCTCCATGGGAATATCCTGATCCTCAAATTCCACCTCCTCTGAAGACCCTGGGCTGGTATGTTAGAATATTGTGAATACCTGATGTTGAGTTTGTCCCATATGCGCAAAGGATCTAGCGGACAGGGATCCTGCATCCGAAGTGGCCAAAAGTGTCTGGTCCTGATGGATTGCTGAACTCCAGCTGCAATGCCCCTTGAATCACCTATCTCCAACCCACTTGCCTCATTTCAATGGGAATAGTCTCAGGTAATCCCTCCTCCTGTCTTAGGCCGGCGACCGTAGGAGTGAAGATCCTCTGGGATTAGCTGGGCAGTGCTCATTGGAGAGATAGTGCTATGGGGGTTGTCTAGAAACAGCCTCCTTGGCTGGGTAGATAAGTCAAGGCCCCAACAATTGTCTGGGTCCTGATCTGATTATTGTGTCATAGCCATCTTGTCTACCTCCCTGGCTCATTTCTGCAATGCTTCCAAAGCTAGGTGCCGTCTATTGGCATCCTTATCCGCCCCCTTAGAGCCTTTTTAGGGCCCGCTGGCTTATCTTGGGACTTATTTGTCTTGGGGCGGAAAGCGTTATCACCTTCCATTGTGGATGACTGATTCTCTTGCCTGACTTTAATTTTTATTTTTTTATTTTTATTTTATTATTTATTGTTGTTTTTGTTAGTTATATTTTGTATTTTGGGGTGATGCCTTCCTTGTGTTGAAGTTAGAACACTCCTCCAGGAGAGAGTAAGTCTATATATATATGTATCTATATGCACGCCCATAACATATACATATGCCTATATCTATATGTAAAACTGTGCATATGGTAAACAGTATCTAAGGGTTCCCAACAGGGAAACCCCAAGCACTCCAAGTGAAAAGTTTCTGGATCCGTGGTCCCCAACAAGGGAAACCTTGTTGGATCTCAGATACAGGATCTGAGGTGGATTCTTTCTGTCAAAACAAACGTCCCGTGTTTAAAATGGCACTTGCGGCTTCACTCCAAAGAAATGATCCAAAACAACTGCAAGAAATTCCCTGTTAATGACTAGTGGCTTATCCAACGTCAGCCAGACAAGGAGAGCTAAACCCACAGAACACAAGGGAAGGTACTGCCCCAGTCCCCAAAAGGGAAACCCAGCAGGAATGGCGCCTGTGATATTTAGGCATGAACTTAGCCAGCCGTTGAAAAAAGCGGGAAGCCAGAATCTCCGCCTGCTAATGTCTGAGAAGTCTAACAAGCCACTGCTGCTGAGGCTCTAACTTTGAGCTAAATGCTCCTGTCAGACGAAACGGCAAGGCGAAGTGAGCCACGGCTGCGATCGCTCCGCTATGATCGCAGAGAAGATGATCGGAAAGTTAGATAAGGTAATTGCCTGAGGTATCGCCTCAGGCTTGCCTGTGGAGTGCCAGGCTCCACTAGTTACAAAGAAACTGTTTTTTAAACTGATTGAGGCAACCTAATATAGCACAAGCCTGGAGAAACCAAATTAAATGCGGAGAGATTTTTACAAGCTGAAAATAACCCAAGAGCAAACCTGAATCAGAAAACCGTTCCAGTCAGGAAGTGCACAACCTCTTACCACGAAGGCTGAGCTAAAAACTGGAGAAGCTGGGGAGGTGTCCCGTGGAGGAGGAGGAGCATCCGGTTTAAGCCCAGCCTTTCCAGAAGAGACTGAAGCACCTCCCACTTCTGGATGCTCTGAACAGCTCATGGGAGAAGCATCTGGTTATAAACAAACATATCTATAAAGTAATAAACTAATAAAATTAATTAATCTTCAATCTTTCCACACAGATATTAATTTTACTGAGTGGAATATGGTTTATATTCTTATTAGAAATTAATGTACATGTTTACAAAGATTCTTGAACAGGGACTGAAGCATCAGCTTGACTCCTGAATCAATAAAGGATAATTTGTATGTCTACAGAGATTCTCAGTCATCCAGGTTATGGTTGCCCCAAAGATGCTTTTTCAAAGGGCAACTGGATTTTGTTTTTCTGAAGATAAAACAAAATCCAGTTGCCTCTTGAAAAAGCACTTTTGGGTTAATATTTGTAGTTCAGGGATGAAATGTGGAGTCCTTGGTGCTCTCTGAGCTTAGGACTAGCACTAGATGGTGTTTACCTAATTGGGATAATGAAATGTCTGCAGTGCTGGGGACTAGCACTGATAAAGTTACCTATTTTGGGTAATAAAACTTTTGCAAAAAACAACCAGAGACCACCTAGGACCTCTGAGACCAGAGTTTTGAATGTCCTGTAGAAGTCAGTAGTTTAGAAGCCTGAAACTGGTCAATGGAAAACAGGAATATACAAGAAACAGCACCATCTTAAGGTGTAAATTTGAAGAGCAGACCATATTAAACTTCTGTTTGGAGAATGGTAAGATACAGAAAAAGTCACTTTATAGCAATATTCTTGAGCCATCTTGCTTACTATAATATATGAAGTGTGTTTATATTTCTAGCTGGTTGGAAGCTGGAAGTCACCACTAGGAATTAGTGGCTTTGCAAGATTTTAAACTAACTTTCCAAGCCCCACCTGAAATTAATCCAAGTATGTCATCTTTCAATGTTAATCTTTCTCTATACAGTAGTATCTCTATCATATCCCATATTAACTAAAATGTAAAAGAAAGTGTGGGATGATTGTTTATTTTCTTGCAGACATTTCATTCCCAAACTACCTAGCATCATCAATGCAATGTAAGGTTGTAATAATAGTACCATGAGATGGAAGAAAATGAGAGAGGAGGGGGAGGGAGAGGGAGGAAGGCTGGCATGGTGATTAATCAGAAGCTCTATAAATATACAATGTAAAGATACACTGATGGAAACTGTTTTCTAGAGTCATTTAAGTTTTCTGATTCTGATGGAAATTATTATCTCATTTGCATCTTCCTTCCATTCCAGGTTTGATCATGCAAAATAGTTTTCTAATTAAGTCACATACATAATTCTTTAAACTGCTTACTCTCAATCTGTATCTTTCTGGATATGCACTAAAGGTATTGTAGGCACTCAAGAGTTGTTTAAAGTGACTAGCCATTCCATTTTTTTCAAATAAATACATACATTTTTAAGGAAAGATTTAGAAAAGCTGGTCAGTTAATGTATTAATGTAATACTCTGAAGTCTAAAGCAAACCAAGATTGGAAGCTCATGTTTACAGATTAATCCAGCAAATTTTCTCTGAATAACCAGGAAAAGAAGCCAACGTGCATCCAATTAAAGGCCAACCTAATCAAGCAAAATTTCTCCTGGGATTTTTGTGCAGGAGTCTAACCCAGATTAGCCAGAAGTGCAGAAGTAATGCACAAGACACTATGAGAACCGCAGCTCTTTTCTACTAACATGCTTTGCCACACTAGAGTTCAATGAATTTGCAAGCCTTGCATAAGGGGCTATAAATCCATCACCCTCCTCCTCTGCTTTGCTCTTATCAATAGTAGATTTAAATGTTTTTAGCTTGGAAATATCAAATGAATGAATAACAAACTCAAAGCTGGAGGGCAAAGAAGGCAGCAAGTATTTACAATGAAGAGCACAAACAACAACAACAAAATCCCCTTGGATATGCATACTAGCCAATGTTGGGTTCTCTGATGCTCACATAACTGCAAGTTTGGAGTCAGCATTTGGCCATTGAAGACAACATGTCCTATGGCAGACACACTGTTCCCTTAACACAGGTGGTCCTTGACTTACAACCATTCATTTGCAACCTTTCCAGCTGATTTCTGACAAGCAAAGTCACTAGGGGAAGGAAGATTCACTTAATGACCATGTGATTCATTTCACAATTGCAGTAGTTTTCTTAACAGTTATGGCAAAAATATATAATTTATACAGTAATAATTTAATTATAACATTATAATTTAATTATAATGACTCAACCGCCTTGCTTAGCAACTGAAACTCTGGTCTTCATGATGGTCATAAGTTGAGGACTAACTGCACTGCTGCCTAGAGGCAAGATATGCTAACTGTGACCCAGAAATAGCATGCAGCTATCATAATTAATAGTTATTATAAACATCTGGGAAACATTGCTAATTCATACTGCAGTCATTAAGGTCAAATCACTGGATACTAGTCAAGGATTCAATAGGTCGAAAGTTCCTAAATTCAATATCACCTCAGATTTTGTATATACTTGTTGATAAAAAGGCAAGATGTAGGAGAACAGGCGGAATTGGGTGGTGATGGTGGAGTTAAACATGTCATCAGCTTAGAATCGTTACATCCCCACAATGATCCAATTCCAACCACCCTTAAATTCCACTGGAGCCAATTTTATACTGAACTTTAGGTGAATGGATCCTTGTGTATAGGGCTTGTGCAATACATTTTACTGAACCACAATTGAATGGTCCTGATCCTTTGCGCCTTTGTACAGAAAGGAGGAGAAGGAGGAAAGAAGGAATAGAAATTGAGGAGCAAAGTTCCAAGATAGTTTGCAGGAGCCAGCACATTTTCTTCCATGGATTGTCCCCAATCACAGCAAAGGAATGCTGGTCCACCTCAACCATTTCAGTCGAACACAGACACAAATGTACATTTCTACTGATGACAAGAGAAGGATCCCACCCATTAAACCAAGAAGCTCAAATTCAGAATACAAGCTATTGCACATCTGTTCTGTTTTCCCTACTTTCATACAGCAGGTGAAGGAACCAGAGCAAAGCTCTTAAGGGAAAAATAGGGTCAATGACTTACTTTTTCTTGATCTGGAGAAGAACTTGATTCCTCCAGGGGAGGTGGAAGGGTTAGAGCCAGAGGAGGAAGAGTCTTTTGAAGACGACCTGAAAATCCCACTGAAGCTCATGCGTCGAGGGGAGCGAGGTGGTGATTCCTGGTATGGGAAGGGAAACACCGTTTTGGGTGAGCCTGGACTATGTTTAGACTTGACAGGAGCTGAAGATGGACTGGAAGGTCGGTTCTGGAATCCCTTTGAGAAGATTCCTTTGGAGGGGCTCCCTGAATTGTAGCTGTCTTCTGTCTACAAAGGAAAAAAAAAGTGTTGAGTTGAAATATTGGGAATTAATAGAATCATAGAATACAGAATCATAGGGCTGGAAGGACCTTGTGGCTCAAGGCAGGAAGACTTTATATTATCCTAATAAAAAGCTTGTCCAAACTATTTTTGAAAACATCCAGTAATGAAGCACCCACAACTCTGAGAGGCAAACTGTTCAGGGGTGGGTTTCAAAAATTTTAGCAAAGGGTTCTCTGCCTGGGTGCTGAGTGGGTATGGCCATGGTGGGCGCATGGCCTAGTTGGCCTCCTGCACCATGGGGTTGCCCTCCCTGGGCTTCAGATGCTTTCCTTGAGCCTTCGGGAGGGCAAAGGGAGGCTTCCTGGGTTCCAGAGACTTTCTGGAAGCTGGAAACGAGCCCATTTCCAGTCTTCCTGAACTTCCAGGAGGCCCGTTTTTCACCCTCCTTGAGCCTCTGTATGCGCCCTGCACTTACCTGCATCCAAAACAAGCCCGGTTGGGACTCCTGGGAGGGGAGGGGCAGGGCAGGGTGGGCGAGGCCAGCCAGGAGTGGGATTTGGGGGTTCTTCAAACTGCATAGATTCTTAGATGGGGGCTCTTCCGAACCCCTAGTAGCCCAGCCCTGAAATTTATTCTATTGATAATTGTTCTCATTGTCAGGAAATTTGTCCTGAACTCTAGATCCTGGATCTCTCCTTAACAAGCTTCCACCCATAACTTCTTGTTCTGCCCTCTGGTGCTTTAGAGCAGGGGTCCCCAACCACCGGGCCCTGGACCGGGACCGGTCCGTGGATCATTTTGTACCGGGCCACAAAGAATGAATAATCATGATTAAAATATATATTTTATATTAGCTAAAGCTAAGAAGCCCTTTATTATTGGGGAAGAATTGATTTTGTCGGTCCTTGAAAAAGTGTTTCTGCATGAAACTGGTCCCTGGTACAAAAAAGGTTGGGGACCACTGCCTTAGAAAATCCCCTCAAATATTGGAAGACAGTTATTATGCCCTGCCCACCCCTATACTTCTTTTCTTTAGGCTAGTCATACCTAGCTCCTTCAACTATTTGTTGTATAATTTAGCCTATTGATCAGTAGTGGGATTCAAAAAAATTTACTAACGGTTCTGTGGGCATGGCTTGGTGGGTGTGGCAGGGGAAGGATACTGTAAAGGTGATATTTGCCAGTTCTCCGAACTAATCAAAATTTCCACTTTCAGTTCTCCAGAACTGATCAGAACCTGCTGAATACCACCTCTGTACTGATGCTTTATCACAGTTGTTGCTCTTCTCTGCATACTTTCTCAATTAACACAATTAAAAAAACAAATATCACCTTATTCTATTTCAACTTCCAAGTGCAAGGCTTTATTATGTATTAGGTATGAAATCTAACAACTTTTGGTCATTGTATGCTGCACTTCTTAAACAATATTATTTGTCTGTGCAAAAATCCAGTCCTCAACAACTACTGTTCTCAAGGATATAACAAAAGTTACAGAGACACTGGGATCAAGAAAGTAATGTGTCATTTGGAAGACCTAAGGCCACATGCAATTTTTTCTATAAAAGGCAATCTATCAATGGGAAATATCAAATCAGGGTCAGGAGTTAAAAATAAGCAAAAATCAAAGAGCTCTCATGTCTCTCTGTTATCACCACCTTCAGCTTCAACTTCTAATTCTCTGTCTTTTCTCCAGAGTACCATCCACATGAACAAGAAACAATGATTATATAGGTTTTGTTAAGCTCTCTTTCCTCTGTGTGTGTGTGTGTGCACGCGCGCACACTCACACGTGTATACACATACCTAGGGAATACAGTATATATTCTAGTACACACATATACACACACACACATGTACACAAACACACCTTCTAAGATTTCCCAGGTAGAGTGTATTTTGCTTCTTGTTCAGTATTTATGAGAAAAAAAATCCCATGCAACATCCGCCATCCAAGTTATCAGAAAAAAAATCTGAGGGGCAGCCAAAAAGTAAAAATTCATTTGAGATCTAAGACAGGACTTGATTTGAGGGTTGTTGTTGTTTGCACACAGAAGGATAGCTGGATTGATGGGGCTTAAAGGTTGGAGACCTGCCCATTTTGATTGAGTTTCAAAGACTTTTTAAAAAAGCTTGGAGCACCATTACCCAAAGATTTGTCATCTAGGATGAATTCTTTGAGGACATCCAAACATATTTCTCTACAGGATATGTGGCAAGAGCAATTTTTGAATGAGAGATTATTTATTAATGCAAACAAAGCATCTACCATCTTGCTCTTTTTATCAACCTCATGGATGCTGCCAGCTGGATTCCTTTGAATCAAACAGAATAGACATACCTTAATTACCCACTTCAAGGTCACAGAAAGAGATCAAATCAATCATCTCATCTCCTCCCTCCCTCCCTCTTCTAGGCTGTCTGGCCCCAAAACTGATTCCAAATAGCTTCACCAAGTTAGAAGCAGTTTCATAATATTAAACATTTAACTCACATAATTACCTCTGGGAACATTTTTTTTTTAAAAAAAGTCCAGTCACTCCCAAACTTCAAAGAGTCCACTAGTCACTCCCCACCAAAGGTCTGAAGGAACAACCACATGTTTAGGGCATACTTGAAGCAGGGGTGGGATTCAAATTTTTTAACAAACAGTTCTGTGGGCGTGCCTTTTTTTTTTTTTTTTTAGCAGGCAACCCTCCCCCCCACACTCTGTTTTTTGGGCCTCCTGGGCCTCAGGAAGCCTCCTGGTGGGAGGGCATTTTTGCACCCAGGAAACTTCCTGAGGCCCAAAAAGGCATAAAATGCAGGACAGGGGGGCACACATTACCCCCTCCATGCGCCCTTTTTGCCTCCTGGGCCTCAGGGAAGCCTCCTGGGTGAAGCAGTGAGACAGCAAGAGAGATTCCGGCACAGCCGATCATCGGAACAGCTGATCATTGGGAGGAAAAGAAAAAAAAAAGAAATACCTTAGCAAGTGACTGAGCAGGGGAGAATACAGCCAGCAATGTCAGGCATACATGTGATGTGGCGCATGCGTGATAAGGACTGGGCAAGGAGGGGAGGGGCAGACGGAGAGGAGATGGGCCAGCCAGGGACACGATTTGCCAGTTCTCTGAACTGCACAGATTCATAACAACTGGTTCTATAGAACTGGTCTGAACTGGTAGAATCCCACCCCTGGCTTGAAGGCAGGAAGAGGGAGGGGCAAAGAATGCTGCTCCAGAGCCCAGTCACTGTTATAGACAAGGCTCCCTTCCTAGGTCCCCCTAGATGACATTACTTAATTGGCAGGATCTAAAGCAAGTGGTCCAATCATATAGGATGAGCAAAGAATGATGGAAGGCAGATGGCTTCTTAGACAATTAAATTCTATGCAACATTGGGCTTTAAAGATAATATAGATAATATGTATTTGAGAGGCTGCCACAAAGAAGAGTGGGACATTTTCCAAAATACCTGAAGACAAGACAAGAACTAATAGATGGAAAGTTATCAAAGAGAAGTAAACCTACCTAGAAGTAAAGAGAAATTTCCTGACAGTGACTACACTTGATTAGTGGAACAGCTTATTCCCAGAAGTTGTGGATGCTCCAACACTGGAGGTTTTTAAGAAGAGGTTGAGTGGACTGGTATAGGATCTCCTGCTTGGGTGGAATTTTACTAGAAGACTTCCAAGGTCCCTTCCAACTCTGTTATTTTATATTCTGTATTCTAGCAATAGAAGAGAATATTTAAGGATTGAACTGGGGATCCTTGGAGCTTTGAGCTTGGTTGTTTCCTTGCAGACATTTCATTACTAAACTAGGTAACATATTCACTGAATGAAATGCCTGCAAGAAAACAGCCAGACAGTGCTTTCCATAATATATAACATGCATTCCATAATATTCAGACTTCCAGCTATCAGTATGTATCCAATATGAACTTCTTCCAAAAAAATTTCTTTCATGGCAAATCCATACTGACCAAATCACATCGTTTTAATTTGATTTCATTTAATCTTTTTTTTGTGCAAAATTAAAAATTTATAACTAAAACATTAAATACCAGGCTGATATTGGGACCCTAGTCTGAGTCAGACCTGAGGGAAGACCTCAAGATGCCTTTAAATTGGTGATAATTATCATTTTAACACAATAACCAAAGCTCTGAAATCAACCCCTCTTGCTATGCAAGGGCCTTCACTCATATACATTTCCTAGAGAGATGGTCCTCACACTTTAATTTTCAAAAAACATAAAACGGGCAAATTTATTAAAATATAGCAGTATTTCTAGGGCATTGTGGATCAAAAAGGTCAAGATGGTAGCTGCAACCGCAAAAGAGATGTATGTTTCTTTTTAATATGCATTGCAAAGTATGTTTGAATGGAGATGTCCTAAAGCGGAGGCTCTTGAGACAGCTGAAGTCCACCTCCCAGAATTCCCAATCCACACGGCCAACTGAAAGTACCGTACTGGGGAAAATTAGGCCATCCTGAAATTTCTTCATATTTGAATGACAATACCAAGGGTGGGATGCTACTGGTTCTGTCCAGCTCTATCGAATCAGTAGCTCTGAAGAGCAGCAAACACCAAAACAGTTCTGTGTCTGCTGCTGTTTGGCCCACCCACCCACCTGGGCTCTTACCTGTCCTTTATTTCTTGCTTTTTAACCTCAGCTGCTTTGCGCAGCACAGCTGAGGCGCTATTGCTTCTTTAGATTTCTTTAGACTTATTTACCACTTCACAGTGTTTTCCAGCCCTCTCTAAGCAGTTTACAAAGTCAGCCTATTGCCCCCAACAATCTGGGTCCTCATTTTACCACTTCAGAAGGATGAAAGGATCGAATAGCCAAATTACAAGCAGCCGGCAGGCAGCAGGATAGCTGCAGTACTGCATTCTAACCACTGCACCACCACGGAACATTTCTTCTTCAAATGTTGGAACAATAAGTCAACTCCTTGCTCTTGGCCATGCAGAGCTGCAGAGAAGGGAATGGAGGTTTAAGGCATCTGGAGATAAGGCTCTTCCTATATTAAGACTTTTTCCACAACTTGATGTTTGATATATGTGATAGCCTATAATTGTGCCTCAGTGCATACGGTTATTTGAATATTCATCTCCTCTTACAAAATCTTGCTTTGGTCCCAAAAAATTCTGCGCAAGCTTTTTAGAAGTAAGTTAATCAGGAATAAAGTGATAAAAACATCATGAAGACGCCTAGCTATACATTTTCACTGGCAACTATAGGCAGAACTTCATCTGTACTTACAGACTCATCTCATCGGTGGCTTTATAATTTTTCTTTTAGCTTTTGATTAGGAAAAATTAAAGCATTAAATTCCAACCCAAGGGATAATGGCTTTCCATCATAGATAAGAACACAGAATAGCATCAAGAAGCAGAGTGGGTGAAATGCAAACCTTTTAAGGACCTGGAATGTACTTTGCTTAATACAGTAGTCTTTTCTGCTCTCAATTAGATTGTAAAAACCCTAAAAAGTTGCACTATGGTAGATGTGAGTCAGCTCCACTGTACTTCAGCTGCTAAATCAATCTACTTGTGAAATCAATGGATCCTGGAAAACATTAACACCAGACAGAAAAATTGCTCCTGGAATTTTTCTTGAAGTTGTCACAAGAGGTTTTTTTAAAAAAGGAACACCAGATCAACTGGATTTTAAATGTTACCCTTCCAAATGCATGCATGGCTTCCTCAGGAGAAATACAGGTACATTTGTTTAGTGACCATTCAAAGTTACAATGGGCACAGAAAAAAGTGACTTATGACTGGTTTTCACACTTATAACTATTGTAGCATCCTCATGGTCATGTGATCAAAATTCAGATGCTTGGCCATTGGCAAGTATTTATGACAGTTGCTGTGTCCCAGGATCAAGTGATCCCATTTTGTGACCTTCTGAGAAGCAAAATCAGTGGGGAAGCCAGCTTCATTTGACAACCATATTATTAACTTAACAACTGCAGTTATTCACTTAACAACTTTGGCAAGAAAGGTTGTAAAATGGGGCAAAACCAGTGATGGTTCGCATCGATTCTGTAGAACCAGTAGCTATTTTTTTGTGGAGTTCAGCAAACTAGCTGAATAGAATCCAGTTCAATCCCTCCAGCCCACAGTGCCTCAGCCTGCCCCCACTGGATGCTCCTTCTGGTCATATGCAGTGCATTTGCCTCCCTTGCCCAGCTTTGCCTCCCCTCGCCCCTCCCCTCCCAGCCACTCCTTGTCTGACCTTGCCTTGGCCATCCACTCGCTTCGGCCTCATGCTTGCCCATTTCAGTGCCTGTCACCCAGATGCCCTAGTGTCCCCCAAGCATTTATTTGCTAACTTGATTTCCAACTCCGTTGTGTTTCTCGCTGTTGTGTTCAGGGAAACAAAAGTTTGTGGAACTAAAAAAAAAAAGTTGAATCAATCAATTCTAATTTTCCCAAAAAAAGAAATTTTGGAATTTTGATTAAACTTTTTCTTTTAGTCCCACAAATTTTTCCCCCTGCACATGAAGGCAAGAAATACAACAGAGTTGGAAATTAGATAGGCAAAGAAATACTTGGAAGAAGTGAGGGCATCTGGGTGATGATGGGTGGGGCAAGCTCTGTGACGCAGGAAACAGGAAATGGAGTGGACTGCATAAGGGAAGGAGGAGAAGCAGGGAGAAGAGAGAAAGCGGCCTCCTCCTTCCCTCACACTTGCAGCTCCATTTTCTTTTTCTCCGTTGCAGCACAGCGCCCAGGATCCATTTTGACAATGGGGAGCAGGGGTAATTTAACAACCGTTTTGCCCAGGCTCAGGTTGGCCATCATGGGATATGTGGCAGAGCTGGAGGATGGGATGGCATGCTTCTTACAATGGCCAACCTGACTCTGGGTGAATCAGTTGTTAAATTATTTGAATCCCACCACTGGGCAAAACTCACTTAACAAGTGTCTTGCTTAACAATGGAAATTTTGTGCCAGAGGCCACTTGTATTCATTTTCATTTCAATACAATATTACAAAGAATCAGATCAAAGTTTAATCCAGGTTAGCATAACATTCCCACAGAGACTAACCAGCTGGCTGGAGAAAAACTGGTTTGAAGAACAGACCCATTCTGGTTTAGTTTCACCACACCTGCTAGAGCAGCAGTGTCAAACTCGCATCATCACGGCAGTGTCACGTGATGTATTGGGACTTTTCCCCCCTTTGCTAAATCGGGCATAGGCGTGGCCAGCACATGACACATCTGGCCCGTGGGCCACGGGTTTGACAGCCCTGTGCTAGAGGAAGGAACCCCCCCCCAAAAAAACCCCACACTGGATCAGAATTTACTAACACGTGGCTTGTTTTCAGAAGATCTGACTTCTCCACAGCTTCAGTGTTCTATAAGATTGGTGCATAGCTGGTTGCTTGCTTGCTTCTCCATTTCATTCATTTCCGCTGACGATTATTCTTTTTTTTTTTGTACTTAATCATTTTCTGCTTATAAAAACTCTATCCCATAATGCAGTCTCAATGAGTCATAAGAAGCTTTCTTGGGAAGACACGGCTGAGCAATTGGTCAGTAGTTCATGAGATATTTGGAAGTTTATTTGAGAAACTAATTATGGTGAGAAGGATAAATATAGTTCTGCAGAACTGAAAGCCTCTACTTGTTTTCGGTCTTTCCAATGGTACTTAATGAGCAGCTTTTTTAATTGGGTGGCTTTCCCGATGCTGGCGGAGCAAAGAGCTTATGAAATAAAGAACAATGGGAATGGAGAGAGATCTAGATCCACTTCTCTGTCTCTGTCTCTCTCTTTCTCTTTTAAATCACTCGACTCCTAGAGACTGCTTGAACAACTCCTACTCCCTGCAGTTTTCTTGGCAAAGCTTTTTGGAAGTAGTTTGCCATTGCCTGCTTCCCAGGGCTGAGAGAGAAGGACTGGCCTAAAGTCACCCAAATAAATATTACTTATTTACTCTTAAACGCATAGCCCATATTTAATAGGGAATAACAGAGCTGGAAGGGATCTTTCTTGTCCAATCTTCTACTCAGGTAGGAAACTCTATAAACCAGGGGAATCAAACTCAAGGCCTGAGGGTCTGATCCGACTTGCGGGATGCTAAGAACTGGCCTACGGGGCTGCCCTGGAAACAGCAAAGGACTGGCCCGCGTTGCCTGTGCCAGCGAAAACGAGGCTCGGGAGGGGCGCATGTGGCACTCCCAGGTTCCATTTTCGGCTGCGATGGCCTCCTGCATCCCTGTGCCAGCAAAAATGGAGCTCGTATGTAGCCCCTCCAAGCTCCATTTTCACTGGCACAGGGATGCAGGAGGCCGTCATAGCTGAAAACAAGTGGTTTTGAGCTGACATGGGTGATATCAAGCTAGTCACACCCACCCCGGCCACACACACACACACACACACACACACACACACACACACACACACACAGGCCCTCAATGAAATCAAGTTTGATACCCCTGCTATAAACCATTTCGGACAAGTGGCTGTCCAGTCTCTTCTTAAAAACCTCCAGTATAGGAGCAATCACAATTTCTAGAGGCAACCCGTTCCACCGATTAATTGGAAAACTGAAAATGGCACACAGAGCCTTTAGGTGGCTAGTGGAGGAGGTGACACCCGGTTTCCTTTCTGAGCACATTTTGCTCCGTGGGCACACTTTGTTTGCTCTCCACCCTGGTTAATTTAATTTCAACTGAATTTTAAATGTTTAATCCTCATTCATTGTTTCTAATGTTTTACAGTGCATCTTAATTGAAAGTCTGTAGGCTGCCTAGGATCATCTCTGGCAAGATGGGCAGCATACAAGTTTAATAAATAAATAACACAACATTCTTTGAGTTCCTTAATTTGGTTTTCCAAAGGGCATCTGAAGTCCATACCTTTCGCAAAGCATGTTTTTCAGACCCATCCATATCTCCATCCAGGAACGGCATGGCAAAGGAACTGAGATCCTAAAATAAACAATTCAGAAAATTTCATTAAAGCTTGAAAATTTCATTAAAGCTTGAAAAATACCCATAATTACAAATATTGTTAAGTCCCCAAGCTATTTCAGCAGATAGTTCCTGCTTCAGGGTAAGTTTATTTGAATGATATCAAAGCAACAATGGGAATCTTTTAAAGGATCTGACAACACAGGATAAAGGGGTACTTGGCTAACCACAGTAGTTGCTCCAGTATCCAAGATAAAAGCTACAAGAGGGGGTTGAACTTCTGGCCATTTTGTTTTATGTGTGATGGACATAAAAGATAGATAATGGCCTTTGGGGGTACTATCTTAGTTGACACCTTAATGTTTTGGACCACACTCTGATAGTTACCCCATACAAAGTGTTTTGGGGTCAATGGTTTTACCAGTTTTAACTGGCCAGCCATCAAGGATGATAGAAAGTTGGCTCAACAATGATTTCAAACTAGTAGCTAGGCTGTATCAGTAACTGATATAAGCAAACAGTAGTGACCAACTGTACATTCTGGGCATAGCTACTCAGGTGTCCCATTGAGTCCAATGATGCTTACTCCTAGATAAGTGAGGATCCTGGATTGTGAGGCCCTGCACACAGTCACTCACTGGTCATTTATTGGCTGGATTACTGCAACAAACTCCACAAGGGGCTAGCATTGACAAGTATTTGGAAGCTATTGTTGCCACGGTCCAATTCAAGATGTTGGTCATTATCTTTAAAGCACTTCATGGCAATGGGTGCAGGGTATCTGAGGAGGCCTTCCACCCCAATAGGATTAGCCCACTCCTCTTGCTCCAGTGGAAGAGGCTTGCTACAAGCTCTAAGTCTCAAGGAATTTTAAATAAGGATCCAGGAGGACCTTTTACACCATGGACCCCCCCACCCTGTGGAACCTTCTGCTACTGGAGCTGAAATCTGTCCCCACACTTTTGGTCTTCCAAAAGGGCCTTAAAGACAGGTGGTCTTCAGCCAGTTCTGGAGAACCAGTAGCGGAAATTTTGAGTAGTTCAGAGAACTGGCAAATACCATCTCTGACTGGCCACATCCCATCTATTCACTGCCTCCTGAGTTCCAGCTGATTGGCTGGGTCTTCTTTGGTTGCCCTGCCCAGGAGAACGGAGGTGGAAATCAGGTTAGTGGGGTGGGGAGGGAAGGGGGATTTTGCAGCAACTGCCATGCCCATCAAGCCACATCCACCAAGCTACATCCATAAAACTGGTAGTAAAAATTTTTGAGGCCCTCTACTGGCCTTAAAACCTGGCTTTGCTGGCAGACTTGGGCCTTCACTAAAGGTGACTAACTGGATAGAAAGAAGGCCTTGGCCTTACCCAGGCCTTTAGTTTTTAGTTCCTATTTAAGCATTCTTATTTTTTATTGTCTTTATAATTATCTCTTTATCATTTTGTAAGCTGTCCAGAGTCACTTTACCAATGAGATAGACGGTATATTAGATAAGATAGATAAGATGAGAGACGAAAAAAGAGAATCAGAATAACAAGGGAAGGGACCTTGTAGGTCATCTAATCCAATCCCACCCCTGCCCAAGCAGCAGATCCTACACGGTTTCTGACAGATGGCAGTCCAGACAGACAGAAAGAAACATAGACAGATATGTATAGACAGACAGACAGACAGATGACAAATAGCCAGGAAGGAGGGAAGGAGAAATGGGATATAGGAATGCAGCCCAAATACAATTAAAGGTGTCCAACTTAAAGCCAAGCAAGTGGAAGAAAGGCAACTTCACAGGATCCTTTCAGATCATAGGAGATACCTCCTCAAAGGTCGTTGCTCCTGGAACCAGACTATTTTTGGCCTTAGTGGGAGCAGAAACATACATGCTCCTTTTTTTATGCCACATCCGAGTGGGTGGTCTAGTTTGCAATTCTTTTAGAGTATGAGTATTATGCTTCTCCCTCTTCTCTCGCAGCCTCATGATCATTAGGTTTTATTTCCTGGTGAACAAAGTTTCTCTAAGAAAATTCGATCCTCTGCGACCGTCTTCTTCCCAGAAAAGGAAGAACAGCTGCACTGACAAGTCTCCCCTCCTACCCTGGCCTCTTCTGAAATCAGTTAGAAAAAGCGGTTGGCTCCTCATTCTTCATTCTCTTTCCAGGAGGTTCTAGAGACTATATGCCTCAGAAAGACCACATGTAGGTTCTTCCAAAAGCAAATAAATACTGCATACCGACAGGCCTTGGCTTGCAATCATTCATTTAGTGACTGTTCAAAGTTATAACAGCACTGAAAAAAGTCACCAATGACTGTTGGTCACTCTTAGGAAGACCATTGCAGCATCTTCATGGTGTCATGATCAAAATTTGGACACTTGGCAACTAGCATGTATTTATGTTGGTTGGTGTCATATGATCACTTTTAGTCACTGTCTGACAGGCACAGGGGGAAGCCAACTTTACTTAACAACCATGTTCCTAACTTAACAACTGCAATTATTCTGTCAGCATTTCAGAAAACCTCCACTCCAACAAATAACTCCAAGACAGGCATCTTCTCAAAAGTTCTGGTTTATCTGGATACTAAACTGGCACATTTGGGGAATACCACATGAAATTGTTTAATCAATCTATCTGCCTGTATATCCCAACTTTTTACCCAAGTAGCTTCTGACAAAGGGTAGCCTTTTCATAGCATAAAACAGTAGCCTTTCTATATTGTAATTGTCCTCGGTGTAATCTAGAATCGAGGAATTTCTTTATCTCATAATGTGTTTTGCCCTGTACGACCAGAGATTTGGAGGAAATCCCCAGATATGCCAGTTTACAATCCAAATAAAACAAATTTGAAAGATGTCTGTCTTGGAGTATTTTTTGTTGGAGTAGAGGTTTTCTGGAATGGTGATAGATTAACTTAACTGGGCAGGAAAAGCAAAACTCAGTTAACAATTGTCTTGCTTAGCAATGGAAATTTGGACGTCAATTATGGTGGTTAAGTCAAGGACTACCTATACTTGTCTAGGCTCCTATTCTCACATGCACACCTGCAACGACACTAGCATTTATTTCACACAGTGCCAGTGCTAAAGCTGTCTTTGAATCTACCTGGAGACACAAATAATACCGGAAGAAGGCCAGCATGGCTACCTTTTTGAATTGAACTAAAAAAGAGCCAGTAGTGAGACACCATTGCTTGATTTATTTGCAGGAACCTACCCTCTTCTTAATGATATTTAATAAAGAAAACTGAGGTGATGGAAAAGGGGAAATAGGGAAACCCTTATACTAACAGATAATCAGAGCTGGAAGGGATCTTGTAGGTCATCTAGTCCAATCCCGCTGCCCAAATGGGTGACCCTACATACTATTTCTGACAAATAGCAGTCCAATCTCTTCTTGAAAGTCTCAAGTGATGGCGCTCCCATAACTTCCAAAGGCAAGCTGTTCCATTGGTTGATTGTTCTCACCGTCAGTAAGATTCTTTAAACAATACATGTAGTCCTTGACTTATGACCACTATTGAGCCCCAGATTTCTGTTGTTAAGTGAGACATTTATTAAATGAGTTTTGCTCCATTTTACAACCTTTCTTTCTTGTTAAATGAATCAATGTGGCTATTCACTTAATAACAAGGTTGTTAAGTAAATCTGACTTCCCCATTGATTTTGCCTGTCAAGAAAGTGGATCCCATGATCTTGGGACACACCAACTCTCATAAACAGGAAACAGTTGCCAAGTATGTGAAAAATGGTCATAAGTCACATTTTTCAGTGCCGTTTTAACTTTGAACAGTGACTAAACAGTTGTACAACAGAAATTGAATCTAATGAGACAAAGATATAGATATACAGAATATATAGATATATAGAAATATAGATATATAATTCTTTATTGGCCAAGTGTGATTGGACACACAAGGAATTTGTCTTGGTGCAAATGCTCTCACATAAAAAAGGAGAGATACATTCGTCAAGAGTCAAGCATCATCAGTACAATACAATAGTCGTAGGGTACAATGCCCGATGAGATGCCCAAGTCATCCTCATTCATTCCCCCCCCCATCTTAATTATTTTTTTATAAATAACCCAAGATGATGAGCATCCCTAAGACTCCTTTCTCCTCCTATTTTCCACATAACGACCCCATGAGAAAGGCTGGGCTGAGAGAGAATGACTGATCTAAAAGTCACCCAGCTAGCTTTCATTCCTGCGTCACAACTTGAACTCACTGTCTCCTGGTGATTGGCCCAAAGCCATCCACCCAGTCTAAGACAGGACTAGAACTCACTGTCTGTTTCTAGCCTGGTACCTAATCCATTAGACCAGTGGTCTCCAAACTTGGCAACTTTAAGCCTTGTGGACTTCAACTCGTACACATTTTAAAGGAACTGTGCTGAATGACTTGTGCCTCTTCAGCACATGCAGAGAGCGATTCTGGCGGAGGTTCAACTGTTTTGGACATTAATTTAAAGAACTTTAGGTCTATGGAGTTTCTCAGTCATCCAGGGCATGGTTGCCCCAAACTGAAAAAGCTTCTTGGATGAGAAGCGAACAATGAGATGTTAAGACTTTGGGGGAAAGTGCAGAAGAGCCTGGAGCCAATTAAAGGCCTGGAGCCAATTAAAGGCCTGGAGACTAAAACATACAAAGAACAGTTGTGGGATTTGGGTATGGCTTAGCAGGCCTGCCAACTCTCACGGTTCTGCCGTGAGTCTCACGATTTTTTGGCATGTCTCACGGTCTCACGACAAGGCTCCTCAATCTCACGCCAAATTTAAAACGCTTTTTTTTTCCAAATTTGGTGGTCTTATACGCTTATACGCGCATAAATCTGATTCTCACACAAACGACATGACGCCACTTCTCAGATCACGCAATATCGATATTACCATACAGTCATATATACATACAGCACATTTCTTTTTACTCTGGGCGCCTCCATTTTGCTTTTTCTACCACCGGATATAACACGCTCTGATTGGTTAGTCATTCACGTGACCGTGAATCTCACTATTTTTTATAGAATCTCCAGATTTCTTTTCATGGGTCTCCAGATTTTCCTTTATCAGGGGTTGGCAGGTCTGGCTTAATCTAGAGCAGAGGTCTCCAAACTTGGTAACTTTAAGACTTGTGGACTTCAACTCCCAGAATTCTGAAGTCTACAAGTCTTAAAGTTGCCAAGTTTGGGGACCCCTGCACTAGACCAAATTGGCTCTCTAATTTTCTACTAGAAAATAAACATCATTTAACTTCCTGCTGCTACTGGAAATTTCTGTGCTACTTGAAGTTTCTGATTAACTTCACTTTTTACCTAAACATTTTCTGCTTTTATGTTGTCTCAGTTTTTAGAAGCACAGAGAATAAAGCTGTCAGTTTACACCAAACTCAAATAATTATTGAGGCTTATTCTGTTCCTGACCCCAATACATCACTTGCTTGTCCTCTTCATTTGCCCACAGCCTCTTATGGCAAAATCTCATTCTGGGATTGAGGACCTTCTGTTCTGTATGGAACTTGGTAGGTTCCAAGTCCCTCGTTCTGATTGGCCGAAAAGGCCACTTACGGATTGGTTCACTAAGAACCAATCCAGGAAACCGCCAAACGGCAGGAAGAGTTAAACAAGTGTCATTGGCCACAAGCCGGCAGGCAAGCCGCTATATAAAGGGCTGCCGTGGCTTGGACTATGTTCTGTATCTTTTGCCTTGCGAGTTAAATAAAATAGTTGTTTGGAACCTGGTCTCACGCGCTTCTTTCCGGACGGAACACCTTCAACCTTCTGAAGGTGGCAGTGCTCCTGTCAATGAAAGCTAAACACAAAATAAGGGTAGACATTTAAAATTAAAAAGAGAAGTTGTGAGGACTGCCAGTCCACTATTCCTTTCCCATCATTCCCCACCAGACAAGCTCTCGTTCATGGACATAAAGTTCTAAATTTCAACCCTTTTTGAGTAGCAGGTTGCTTATTTATGTTTCTTTCTGCTTTGTTATTTTTATATATAAAGCAGTGGACATTTCTAACATACCTTCTTCCTCCTATTTTCCCCACAACAACTCGCCTGTGAGGCGAGTTGGGCCAAGAAAAACTTACTGGTGTAAAATCACCCAGCTGGCTTTCATGCCTAAGGCAGAACTAGAACTCACAATCTCCTAGTGATTGGTCCAAAGTCACTCAGCTTTCATGCCTAAAACGGGACTAAAACGGGATTAAAACTCATAATCTCCTGGTGATTGGTCCAGAGTAACTCAGCAGGCTTTCCTGGCTAAGGTAGCCCTTGAACTCACAGTCTCCCGCATTCAAACCTGCAACCTTAATCAGCAGGCCAAACTGCCTTACTGATAGCCACAGCTGCCAACAAATTTTTTTGGATACATTGTAGGTGGATTTAAATTGCATTCCAGTCAATAAACGATGCTCCAAAAGAAGTGGGAAGAAGCCATCAAAAATAAAAATCATAACCATAAAGGCATTTAGAGCATTGCTGCTCTAAAAAGGGCAACTTCACAGCAAAAATTAGCATTTTCCACTTCTTTTTACCACCATCTAGTGGCCGCCTAACTGTCTTTTAGAAGAATAGATACTGAAGCTGAAGCTCAAATACTCTGGCCACCAAATGAGAAGAGAGGATTTATTGGAAAAGATCCTGAGGTTGGGAAAGATGGAAAGCAAACTTAGCTAATTTATTTATTTGTTTGTTTGTTTTTGTCAATTACTTACAAGGTAATAGGTATAAGTAAAAACATAATTATGAATTCATGGATACATAAAAGAAAAATTAAAAAAAATAAAAGAAACAATAGGACAGGGACGGTAGGCATGTTGGTGCACTTATGCATGCCCCTTACAGACCTCTTAGGAAAGGGGTGAGGTCAATAGTAGAAAGTCTAAGGTTAAAGTTTTTGCGGTTTGGGGAAGAAACCACAGAGTCAGATAGAATATTCCAGACATTGACCATTCTGTTGTTGAAGTCGTATTTCCTGCAATCAAGTTTGGTGCAATTAACCTTGAATTTGTATCTATTGTTTGCTCTTGTATTGCTTTGGTATTCATTGACTGGTAGGACATTGCAATATAAAATTTTATATACTATACTTAGATCGGACGAAAAGCGGCATAGTTCTAGCTTTTCTAGGTCTAGAGTTTCAAGTCTGGTGGCATAAGGTATTCTGCAACAAGTAGAGAAATGGAGAATTCTTATGAAATATTTCTGGACTTTCTCAACTGTTAATATCAGATACGTAATGTGGGTTCCAGACTGATGAGCATGCCTTGGGAGTCTAAAATTAGCCTTGGGAGTATTGAATTTTTTCCAGATAGGATCACATCAGGATGGAACATATGGAGGTCACTACAGGTAGTTCTTGACTTACAACCTTAGTGGAGTCTGCCCATCCATAAGTCACGACAATTATAAAGCAGGTCAATCCATTTTACAATCTTCTTTGTTATAGTTGTAAAATGAATGCTGAGATCATTAAATGAATACTGTTGTTAATATATCCATTGTTTTCTATGGGAAATTTTTACTGAAAACCAATTTTTTTGGCAAAAACATTGTAAATCAAATCATAGATTGCTGCAAATGCAAGTTTGCAAGTTAACTGCTGAGTGTCCAAAATGGGGTCATAACACTGGACAAGGAGGGGCAGCCATTATAACTTCAGAATTGGGTCATAAATACCTTTTGGGAGGTCCAACTTTTAATATCACTAAATAACCAGTCATAATTACAGAATTACCTGTACAATTTTTAATCTAACCAAGATTTCCAGATCCAGACTGCCTGGAGACTAAAACCCACTGTGGGACAGGCAAAAGGTACAGAAAACTAACTCTCTACTGTCCTTTAATGGTAATTTGGTTTTTTTTTTAAATTTGGATGTGATAACTCCATACTTGTTGAATGTGAGGTTGTCCATGGTATGGTAAAAAAAAAAAAATCAAGATGGCAATATAATGGGCAGAAGGAAGAAATAACCTTGAGAACAGGAGGAAAAACTACTAGTAAGATAAATGGCCAAATGAAAGTAATTTGAGTCTGGGCAAAAAAATGTAATTTGAAAATGCGTCTCAGATTTGACCTTCCTTAGTTTTTATGATAACAAAGGAACAAGGGGGATAGAGGTGGTATTCAGTATATTCTGACCAGTTCTGGAGAACCGGTCCTGGAAATTCTGATTTAGTTTGGAGAACCAGTGGTGACCTTACCCCTGGAGTGGGAATGGAGATTTTGCAGTATCTTTCTCCTGCCATGCCCACCAAGCCATGCCCACAGAACTGGTAGTAAAAAAATTTGTATCCTACCACGGAAGGGGAAGATATATTCAGACTTGCAAGATGCTTTTTTGTAAACTGATAATAAAAGTAGTTTAGCATTCATGAATTTGGTGTTTCCTAATCTGTTCTACCTTAAAAAGCACGTAAAAGCCAGGCAAAGCTTTGATCACAAGATGACCACAATCTTGGCTTTTTTGATCCTAACCTGTGGCACCCTGGCTGAATGCGTTGATGGACAGTCTAACTAGATTCTTCTGCCTCTTTTGATAATTCAAGAATTGGTCTGACTTTTATTTATGACTTGGTTCACACAACTGGCCTTTGTTGCCATGGCTGGGTGAAGAAGCTGCGACAAAAATCATATTTCATACTAGTAAATCATCACCTGTGATTTACCAGCTGTAATATGGTAAATGTAAGATACAATATGGGCTCACATATTGTATCAAGCCAAAAGCCAACCACATCATAGTTTTGCTTAATTGCCAAATATGGTTGCATTCACACAACTTGCTTACCCTCGAATTAAGTGTAATTTATGAAATTAACCTGGTTTTCTAGATTGATTTGGTATATTGTACCATCTAATAATTTCCTGAAATTAATCCAAAATTTGAGTGTATGATTAATATCCTTTGATTTCAACCAAGGATTTTTAGAATTAGACCAAGTTTCTTTTTAAACTAAAACAATTATCTTTACACTACTTAAGCAAGGTAAGATAGATGGATTTTGAGAATATATTGGCATAGTGAATCTCCTTTTCTTAAACCAAGTCTAAACTGGATCATCTGATAGCTTTTGCATTGTAAATCCCAAAGCCCGATTATAAGAGAATTCCAGAAAAGGATATCTCCCCCAACTTTTCTAAAAAAGGAGTTTGCAAACTTCAACCTCGAAGAAACTTTTTAAAAAATTTGTCTGGAATTTTTATAGCTGCTTGGAGGAAAATAGGAAGCTACCCCTGACAATGCAAAGACCTTATTCTCAATCATAAAAAGGCAAGGAAGCAGAAAGGTATTGGAAAGATTTTCTCATTCCACCCGAGCCTTTTTTTGATGCTTTTTTTTTCCAGTTAAACAACAATTGGGAACTGGCTTCCTGCAAACCAGAAGCATAATCTGGAATTATCTTCATTTGCAAGAAGGCTGGAAATGTGGGGAATATTGAAATACTGAGAGGCTGCAGCAAAGGTAAGTTGGGAATACAGAGCAGAGAGAGATTTATGAGCTTTATGTTCAAACATTGAAACCACAATCTATAGAACATTCTACAAAAGGAATTTTGATTCTTTTTTTCTTCTGTTCAATTGTGTCTGATTCCCAGAAGCTGCCTGGATAGGTCCTGGCAGTTTTCTTGGCAAGTTTTTTGTAAGTGGTTTGCCACTGCTTCCTTTCTAGGGCTGACGGAGTGGCGCTGGCCCAAAGGCCCCAAGCTGGCTTTCATGACAGGGCTAGAACGCATCATCACCTGGTGAATGGCCCAAAGATACCCAGCTGGCTTTTCATGCCTAAGTCTGGACTTGAACTCAGGACCTCCCAGTCTCTTGACTCATGTCTATGCCATACTGGCTCTCATATTTTGGTATCAAAAAATTAAATGTCTTTTGGATCTTCTGTTCAAAGCCAGGGTTCTCTTTCAGGACCAATGTATTTGCTACGCACCATTTAAAGTGGGCATCTCTTTAGAATGTTTTTTTTTTCCAAAACTGGCCAGTCATGTATCTGGCATGGGTTTCATTTAGAAGTGGTATTCAGCTGGTTCTGACCAGTCCTGGTAGACCGGTAGGGTGGTTTGGAGAACTGGTAGGGAATTTTTTGACTGGCCTCACTCATTCACCCTTGCTATTACTTCTCACCTGTTCTATATTTTGTTGTTTATTACTGAGCTGATTCTCACAGCAGAGCAGATTGCTGCACCTCAGCTGAACTAAAAAAAACAGCACAGCTCACCAGGAAGAGCCATCTCTGAGCTCTGCATGCACGATTCGTGTGTTTGAGGTGTATGTGCGATAGGTACACCTGCCCAGCTCATCAGCCTTGATTCAGAGGGCAGATTTTAAGCATTGTGCAAGCATGAGCAAAGCAAGCTCTGAACCAGTATGAACATTTTTTGAAACACACCACTAGGTTCATTCAATGTTGGACTAGACGCCAAGAGAGTCAGTAGCAAGCTACAGTGAAATGCAAATCATCACTTTCAGACAAGACAAGTTTGCCCTCCACAAGGCTACCTTATCCTTAAATGGTGGGCTTGTTCCAGGATACCAATCTTCAGTAAGTCCGTTTGGCATAATGTGTGCTGGCTGGGAATTCTGGGAGTTGAGATCCTCACGTTTTAAAATTTGCGAGATTGACAAACATTGCATTGGGCGACAGCTCCAGATGTTTAAATCAGTATGACCCTGTGATGGTTGGGAATGATGGGCAATCAAACCATCTCAAGATATCCTTCATGACAAGCCTGAAGCTGCAGAAATATTCCACCTAGAATATTTTATATGAATGTATACATAAGGTTATACACTTCAAGTGGCCCTTGTTAAATCTGCTCTGAATCAAACCACAAACAACTCATGACTCAATGAATTGGGAAACCTGGTAACTTTGGATATCCATTGTACCTGCAGGCACAGGTGACTTGACTTATGACCATAATTGTGACCAAAAATTCTGTCACTAACTGGTCATTAAGGGAGTCACATTGGATTTCATGATCTTTTTTGCCACACTTGTTAAGTGAATCACAGAATTGTTTAAGTGAATCTGGCTTTCACCATTGATTTTGCCTGTTGGAGGACCCCTGCACCACATGGTGGTCATGTGACTTCAGGATGATGCAAACATTGTAAATACATGCTGATTGCCAAGCATCCTAATTCTGACTACCAGAATTCTGGGCCAGTTGGGAGAGGACTGTTTTTCAGTGCCCTCATTTATGTGAACAGTTGTTAAATGAATTAAACTAGAGGCTTAATACAGGTAAGTTCTCAATTTACAAACACAACAGAGCTCAAAGTTTCCATTGCTATTATTAAGTTATTAAGTGAATCAGGATCCATTATACCACATTTTTGCCATGTTTATTAAATGAGTCGCTACTGAATCACTTGATTGCTAAGCAAATCTGGTTTCTTCATTGACTTTGCTTGTCAAAAACTCCCAACTGGGTGCAACCATTGTAAATCCATGCAGGTGGCCAAGCACCCAATGTTTGGTCATGTGACTGTGGGGATCCTGCATCAATCCTAAGTGTGAAAATCAATCATAAATCACTTTTTTTTCAGTACCTTTAAAACTTTGAATGGCAATCAAACAAATGGTTTTAATGCAAGGACTACCTGCACTTCTATTTCCTTGTCATCAAGCTCTACTTTGCCCCAAATGATTTTTGAAAAAGAACACTTGTTGAATAAAAGGGTATGTTTATAACAACATTATGAAGTAAAATGCAGGTATTATGACCACAATTGAGCCCAAAATTCCTGTTGTTAAGTGAGACATTTGTTAAGTGAGTGTTGCCCCATTTTACGACTTTTCGTCCCATAGTTGTTGAGTGAATTGCTGCAGTTGATAAGTTAGTAACACCACTGTCAAATAAATCTGGCTTCCCCATTGACTTTGCTTGCCAAAAGGTCGCAAAAGGGGATCACGTGACCCCTGGGACACGGCAACAGCCATAACTATGAACCAGTTTTGTCAAGCATCTGAATGTTGATCCCGTGATCATGGGGATGCTGCAAAGGTCATAACAGTAAAAAACAGTCATAAGCCACATTTTTCAGTGCCAATATAACTACGAATGGTCAATTAACAGGGCAGTAACTCTATTGAATTCTACTGTACAGTGCAATATGTACAAAGGCTTTCAATTCAATGTACAGAATGTGAAGGATGTGTGTTTGTGTTTATTTTCATACTCATAATGTACACTGAAGATGGTATTTAATTTCGTTGTACGAGGTGCAATGACGATAAGGTAAACCAAACTAAACTAACAAACTGCTGTAAATTGAGGATTATTTGTACCAGGCCGCAGCATCTCCTTTTGTTCTAGGATAAACACACTGGGGAATTATGGGAGTTGAAGTTCAAGCCTCTTAAAGTTGCTGAGCTTAAGAAACACTGGCCTGGGAGAGTTGTTGAGTCCTGTACATTTTCTACGCCATGAATCACCCTTCTTTTACTTCTGTTCTTGCTGTGGAAAGATCACCACCAAAGGGCAGATAGAGAACACTAAAAGGGTTCTTAATGCTGCTGTATTTCTGTGCGGCATAATGTAATTTCAGTTCGGACTGATGGAAGACTGGATGACACAGCTCCTGGCATGTGACTCGCTGTTTATTCAATCCTTCATGCTCAAATGGACTATTTGTCATACAGCAGACAGTGTTGGGTAAGAAGATTGTTCTGCAATGCCACTTAATGAGAAAAAAGAGAGAGGAAAGGGAGCTGCATTTCTTTTTTTTTTCACAGCACCTTTCCTGACCAGCCCCTCCCTCCCCAGGCATTTTCAAGGATGCCTCTGTCTCAGTCACTGAACTCCTGGGCACTTTGATTTAAGAACACCATTTCCTGCACAATTAGATCCCAATTCAAGGGATTCAGATGGCACTTGGTTTCATGAAACTGAGGTTGGAAGTGACAGCACGGAATATCAGCTAACCCCAGAAAAATAGGCCTTTGCATGGTGCTCTCTGAGCTTGGTTGTTTTCTTGAAGACATTTCATTACCCAACTAGGCAACATCATCAGTGATGGCAGAGAAATTCTTCCACTGATGTTGGGTCTAATTGGATCATGGTATGTCAGTAAGATATATCACATCCGCCAACCGGCACTGGACAAGTGTGGTAGATTATAGCCTATTCCACGGGTGTCAAACTCGCTGCATCGCATAGCTGTCTCATGATATTTTATGATGTTTTTCCGATTCACGGAGCTGGGATGGGCATGGCCTGTGTGTGACGCATCCAGCCTGCGGACTGCTAGTTTGACACCCCTGGTCTATTCCTTCAACATATCAGTACAACCTCAAAAATGAGCCTCATTCCCCAGAGACCCTAGGGCAACTACCCATGGCAGCCAGAAGATATAATCTGAAGGCAGAGGGGATGCTAAATATCACTGGGCTGAATCAGACTGCCTTTGGACTTTGGACATTTGAACGCTCAACATGAGTTCAAGTTCAACTTGAACAAGGAAAATGGACACTTGACTAGAACAGGGGTGTCAAACTCAATTTCCTTGAGGGCCACATCAGGGTTGTGTTTGATCTCGGGGGGGGGCATGTCCAAGGGGCATGGACAGCTCAATATCACTCATCAAGGCTCCAGCCCTCTTATTGACTTCGGCAGTACATGGGTCCTCCATGGAAGGCAGGTTGGTAGTGATTGTTTTTTCTGCAGTCCTAATTACTCTCTGAAGTCTGTGTCTGTCCTGTTGAGTTTCAGAGCCAAACCAGATAGTTATAGAGGTGCAGATGACAGACTCATCTGTGGGTGTGATGTCAGCAAGAAAACCACCAAGGTGGCTTCTGACAAGAAAAGTCAATGGGGGAGGCCAGATTTTTCTTAACGACATGATTCGTTTAACAATAGTGTTGATTCACTTAACAACCATGGCAAAATGTTGTAAAATGAGACAGAACTCACTTAACAATTGTCTTGCTTAACGATGGAAATTTTGTGGTTGTACATCGATGCCTATAGTTCTCATATTTACAACCACTGCAGCATCTCTAGAGTCACGTGATCAAAACTCAGGTACACAGTAACTGGCATGTATTTTTGATAGTTGCAGCATCCCTGGGATTGTGTGGTTGCCATTTGCAATCTTCCAGCTGGCTTCCCACAGCGAAGTCCATATGGGAAACCAGATAGGCTTAGTGACTGATAATGATTCAAGTGCAGTGATTCATTTAACAACCATGGCAAAAAAGGTTGTAAAATCAGGCGTGTCTCACATAAACACAGTGCTTAGCAATAGACATTTATGTTCCAATTAGGGCTTTAAATCAGGAATTATCTATACACATTTGAGCTGAGGATATGAAGTTGAAGTCCACAAGTCATGAGGTTGCCAAGTTTGGAGACCCCTGCTCTAAGCAGCTGGAATCTTCTCAATTGCTTTTGGTCCTAAAATGGATTTAGAGAGGGATTTCTTCTCCTTTAAGTCCTAGTCTTCAATTACTGGGGAATGCTCTGTAGTTCTGCCCCTTGCGGAAAACCTTGGGGATGACTTACTTTTTAAAACAATATATCTTCTATAAAAAGGAGGGAAAAAACCCTCCTTTGGTAGAGTTTATCATCTATTGATTTATGGACACATTCAGGATTCTTGGCAATAACAGAGAAGGAGTTTGCTACAGCCTGTACTGTACGTATTGCTGTTGAAACTATAAACAACTCTTGCATTTTAAAAATAGGAAACTAGGTTGGAAGTATGAGAGGCAGTTTGATGTAGCAGTGCTGCCCAGGGGTGGGATTCAAATTTCTTAACAACTGGTTCTGTGGTTATGGCCTAATTTATGGGTGTGGCTTGATGGTCATGTGACAAGCTGGGCATGGCTTATATATAAATATTGTAAATACATATGGAAAGACTGAATTTTTAATTTTTTTAAAAAAAGAGCAACTTTTACCCAAAATCAGGCAAAGCAGGCAGGCAGATTCAGCTGCTTGCAGAATCACAGCTTCACTCCCAGATCTATCTTTCTGCAATCTACTGCCCAAGTCTGCACTGAAAAATAGAAGCTTCAATCTTAAGTAAGGTTCAGCTGTGCTCTCAGGCCACTTCTTCCTCCTCCAACCACCTGAATATCACCCCTGACTGGGACTCAGGGAAGCCTCCTGGGCAGAGTGGGTGGGGAGGGGAGGGGCCAGCTAGTGGTGTGATTTGCCAGTTCTCCAAACTGCACAGATTCATAACAACCTGTTCTATAGAAGTGGTCCGAACTGGTAGAATCCCACCCCTGGTGCTGCCCTGGAAACCAAGAGATGGTGAGTTCTAGTCCTACCATAGCATCTGGGTAACCTTGGAATAGTCGCTTTCTCACCATTTCACAGGATTATTGTTGTGGGGATAATAGGAAGATGGAGGAATATGATGTATGTTTGTCACCTTGGGTTATAAAGTAATGAAGGCAGGATAAAAAAATAAAATCTAATAAATAAATGGAATTATGGAGCCTAATGGAGTTTTTGGATTTTTGCATGCAAATCTTGGAAATGAACATAGAATAACATAATAGGAAGGAACCTTGGAGGTCCTCTCCTGCTTGAGCAGGAGAGTCTGCTACAAATATTAGCCTCTACCTAGGGTCGAATTTAGGGGTGGGATTCTACCAGTTTGCACCTATTCACTAGAACCGGTTGTTACCATTCTAACCAGTTCAGAGAACTGATTGTTAGAAGAAATTACTGGCCTAATCCTGTAAGAAAGGCAGGAAGGAAACATTCTGGTGTTGCTTAGAGAAACTGCCTCTCTGTTAATCCTTATTACGTTCTTGCTAGGACTAGACTTCCTGTCTCTGGAATGTCTCTGGAGTTTTTTTCCCCTCCTTTGCTGGTACTTTGCTTGTGTGGAGTGACCATTCAAAGTTACAGTGGCACTGAAAAAAGTGAGTTATGACCATTTTTCACACTTACGACTGTTGCAGCATCCCCACAGTCATGAGAGTCCAGGCGAGGAAATGCGTGCCTCGATGTGAGTAATATTGAGTTGGCCACCCCCAGCCAATAACATAACCACCAAGCCATGCCCACCAACTAAGCCACGCCCACAGAACCAGTTGTTAAAAATTTTGAATCCCATCCCTGGTCGAATTCACAGCTTCCCGATTGTGAGGCAAGAGCTCCTAGGCCACAGCCATTTCCCAGCCTCTCTGTTGCCTGGATGAGCCAGTCTGTCCCTCAACTGTTTTAGTCAGTGAGAAAGTATACCTCAAAAACGAAAAGGATAAAAACGTGCAGTCTCCTCAGTGCAGATAAGCCTTATGGCTTCACTTTTCTCTCACAGCAAAGAAGGGAACAGCTGTTCTTACTGCTGGTTTTCTACATGCTTTTTGGTTAATTGCCTTCAATAATTCCCAGGCGTGAAAGTGATCAGACTGCACAAAGATATTAAGGTTTCATGTTTATTATTGCTGTTTTTATTATCAGTCACTGTCAAGGGGCATTCAATCCCTAAATAGTATTCAAAGATTCGATCTGTTTTATCCCACACCAATGGGGTGTAGGAAGTGGTTGATGTTTTCACAAACCAGGCTAGAAAGGATGGGAAAAAATAATTAGGCTTTAGTCTCGGTTACTCAGTAATCATCGTTTATCCTGCACTGAGATGCTCAGCAACCATGACACTTTACACAGAGAAAGAAACAAATCATGACGCTAAAGTCTTTATTTCCCCAGTCTAACCAACCACCAGGAAACAGGAGCTAAAAGCATAAAAGCATCAGTAGAATGACAGTGGAATTCCTGTAGGATTAGCAGAAATTTAGCAGGAAAGTCCCTGGATGGGAGACCCCAAGGAAATCCTGGGGTTGTAGGCTAATTTGTGAAATTAAAAAGACAAACATCCAGGAGCAGAATCTGAGCCAAATCAGTTTGCAATTTGGTCAGATCTGCTTGTACTTGCTTCAAAAATGAATCCAGAAATTCTCTGGGTGTCTTGTAAGCACAGCGATTCATTTTGTTTTTATTAAATGAATATCCAAAATGCTTAAGAAAAATAAACAATGCAGAACTTTGCAAGGAAAAGTTTGTGGTTTACTCCTGTCGACTTTGTATTTGTAGCATAACATCTATTGATCAGAGTTACTTCTAGCTTCAATTCTACTACAGCTAGCCCTTGACTTATGTCCGTTCATTTTTACAATGGTTCAAAATCACGACGTTTGCTGGAAAAAGTGATTTGTAACAAGTTCTTGCATTGTTACAGCATCCCTGCGGTTATGTGATCAAAATTTAGACACTTGGCAACTTGCATGCATTCGCCATGAATGCATGTACAACAGAGATATTGCATTTAATAACCGTATCACTTCCCAATGGATGTTCAATCGTGATTGGAAGTCAAGGACTACAATTTAAAAAGTGCCATATACAGTATTTCTTCCTGGAAGGAGATACAAGGTCCTGGCAATGGCTAGAGAAGAAAAAACGCACAACCCATCCAATGCTTTTCAGCTCTAAGAAATCTCCACTTATTTCTAATATATAAATAAACAAATAAACCCCTGGGATTATCCTCTTTCTGAAATTCCCAGTAGATAACCATCAATCCCTTGCATAATTTAGCATCCATTCTAAAAAGGAATAAAAAAGCACAAAGCCTCCAATATCTTCTTAATACAAAAACAAAACCAGCAATGGAAATAATATCTCCATCCAGCTACATATTGTCACAATATCACTCTCTGTCTTTCGGTAAATACTTGGTCAGTGTGTCCTTTCGACCTCAAGATCCAAAACAAAAGGAAAAAGGAAATATTCACAGAGAAATCCAACAGATTCCTTTCCAAGCAAAGATTGAGAGTCCCACAAGATGGAATTAATTTATCACAGCCCAAATCAAGATAAATCATTTTCCCAAAAGGAAGCTTGAAGATTTATTTCATTCAACCTTTATGAGTTCAAGATCTTCAAGTCCTCAAAACCAATGGACTGGTCTGATCCTGATCATGGGTGAAATAAAATTATCCATCCATTAGAGATGGAATAATACAATTAAAGGCACATTCCAATGAATGGAGATGATATATTAACCTTTCACGAATTTGAATTGGAAATCTGCTTTCCTACCAATCATATTAGTCTCAGCTTAACAGACAGGAGATTTTTTTTCCAACTAGCATCTTTAAACACCCCCGCCATCCACCCCCCAAAAGCTGTGGTCAGTTCTGAGGATAAAATCAGAGCATTAAACAGTAGCTACTGCACTGTAAAACCTTTTCTCCAGATATAGTCTGTTTACTAAATCGGTTTTAAAGTTTTTTCAATGCATATCTGTTTTGGATCATTTTCCAAAATTCCACCCTACACATTGGATTCAACACATGCCCCATCTTTTTCCAGCAGCACAGTGCTTTGTTAAATTATTTCTGGAATCTTAAAGCAGAAATTGATGGGTTTCCAGCTGTGGGGGAAGGGAGGGGAACTACAATTCCTGGTTGCACTAGCCGGCATGGTCAATGATAACGGATTCTGGAAGTTGTAATTCACCCATATTTAGTAGGCCTCCATTTCCTCCTTCTTTTTTCACACACACACTTCCAAGACTGATATTGATTTGTTTGTTTGTTTGTTTGTTTGATTTATATTGTCACCTATTCTCCCATGGCGACTCAAGGCAGCTTACACAATGGAAAATCATATTTAAAATAAAAAAAATAAAAATAAAAACAATAAGAACTAACAAAAAGAATCAAATAAATTTGTAAAGTACAATAGAATTTGTGAAAACAAAAAACAAAAACCAACTCCCATCCCCCCCATCCCGACGACAACAGGTCACACTAGCCATCTGATGGGTTCCATCCCTCTCTGGGTTCCCCAGGCCCGCTGGCAAAGCCAGGTCTTCAATGCCTTTCGGAAGAGTATTAACGAAGGGGCCATTCCAATCTCTGGGGGGATGATGTTCCAGAGAGATGGAACCACCACAGAGAAGGCCCTTCTTCTAAGTCCCACCAGGTGTATCTCCCTCAGAGGTGGGACCCGCAGCATTCCCTGCCTTCTCATTCTAATGGGTCGGGTAGATGTCACTGGCAAGAGATGTTTCCTCAGATAACCTGGACCCAAGCCATGAAGGACTTTAAAGGTGACAACTAAAACCTTGAATTGCACTCGGAAGCAAATTGGCAGCCAGTGCAGCTCCTGCAGGAGAGGTGATACATGTGCACACCGGGGTCTGCATTTTGCACCAACTGGAGCTTCCAGATGCTCTTCAAGGGCAGCCCCATATAGAGCGCGTTGCAAGAATCAAGAATCATGGGAAGTGACCAGGGCATGAGTGACTGACTAGGGACTATTGGTCCAGGAAAGGGCGTAACTGGTGCACAACTCACAGTTGCGCAAAGGCCCTCCTGGCCACAACCGCCACCTGCTCTTTGAACAAGAGTAGTAAGTCCAGGAGAACCACTAGATTACGCACAGGGTCTGTTTGGGGTAGTGCCACCCCATTCAAGATTAAAGGTGGTAATTCTCCCTGAACCAACAAACCCCAGACCCAGAGACACTTGGTCTTGCATGGGTTTAGTTTCAACCCATTGCTCCCCATCCAGCCCCTAACAGCCTCCAGGCATTGCGAGAGAGAGGACACAGCAACACTTAACTCACCATGGGTTGAGACATACAGCTGAGTATCATCAGCATATTGGTGATGCATCAGTCCATGGTGACAGATGATCTCACCCAGCGGTTTCATATAAATGTTGAACAGGAGCGGAGAGAGTATCGAGCCCTGCGGAACCCTGTAAAGCAGTGGATGAGGGTTGGATCTCTCCTCTCCTATCAACACTGAGAGTGACCACAGAGGAAGGAAGTGAACCAAGACAGCACAAGGCCTCCCACTCCCATCCTCTGAAGCTGTCCCAGGAGAATCCCATGGTCAATGGTATCAAAAGCCACTGAGAGGTCAAGTAGAGCAAGGATGGATGCACTACCCCCATCCCGCTCCCGCCAGAGATCATCCAATAGTGCAACCAATGCTGTTTCTGATATAAGAAGGCAAAGGTAATACCTGGATCATTCAAAATTCCTGCTGCCTCCAGTCAGTTCTTTCCAGCATTGCTGAAAATCCAAAATCAATGTCCCACTTACTATGATTGTGGTTATCATTATTCTGTTGCTTTGCATCTACACTGAGAGCTTCTGCAATAGAGACAAATTCCATATGTGTCTAATCATACTTAGCCAAATGAAGTATTCCATTCAATTCAATTCCCAAACAAAAACTTCCGAGACCATCAAAAGTCTCATTTTGGGCTAGCATAGCTTTTTCTTCTCCTCCTTATAATATCAGCAGAACATTTTTTTGAGAAGAACTGCATGTGCTGGATTATGGATGTTCAGGTCCTATCAGTCTGCCTCCAACAGGATTCACAGATGGCGAAGGAAGCTTCTGAGCAGAAAAAATTCGGAAAAATCCCATCACTTTCCTCCTTTATTCATCTATCTCTGTGTGTGTGCGCGCACGGACATAATTTCCATTTCAAAAGCAAACAAACTCCACCGTCCCATCCCCATGGTGTTCTAATTTCACCCACGCATGACAAATGTTGCAATAATGAATTGAGGAAGGCACGTTTTTAATGGGCTGATAGGTGCCTGGAAATAAATTTTTCTACATAAAATCTTTTTTTTTCTTTTGCAATTGCCAAACTTTACATTCTTTCCTCGACTCCTAATAAAACACTTGCTGACTTCAATTCCTAGTGCTTTTTCCCCACTGTTACCACAATTAGAAAGGGAGAACTTTTTTAAAGTTCAGATTGACTCTATTGTCTAGATGGAAACGTATTTATTATTTGCATGGCAGCAGTATAAAAGTGGCTTGTCCTCTGCCTTTGGGAATTTTTTGTTTTACTTCCTAGTCTTGACTGTAGATTTGAATTTCCTAGTGGTGCATCATCTAAAGCCCATGTCACACAGCACCAATGGATGAAAAGAGGATGTAAAATGGAGAGAAACACTTGCCATCCGTTGGTTAACGCGATGCTGCATCCGTTCTGTAACTACGTGCAATCCGTTTTTCATATCTCTCTATCCCGTCCAGCATCCATCTACTGACATTCATCTGCTCAAAAAAGTTTTGAGCTGCACAAAAACTTTTGAGCGGAAAAAGTATCCAATGCGTCCGTTATACATCTGCCACGCATACGGGAACGTCTGTTATACGTCCGTCGTCAATCCGTTACGCATCCGCTATATCCGCTAGGCATCGCTGCGCATACGCACAACTCGCATGCCTCTCCAGCAGAAAACGGACACAGGGAGGAAGTGAAACAGATGCGGAACGGACACGCAGCGTTAGTAGCACAGACGGAGAAAGGATGAAAGTGGATGCAGTTTGCATGCAAAGCATTAAAATGGAAAAAACGTTCGTATAGGGAAGAAAGTTGGGCAAGAGCAGTGATATCAGAAGTGAACTTCCCCACACTGTTAGAGCCAGAGATGGGAAGCACGTGGTCTGCAAAACTCCAGCCAAGTCAGGGTCCACTTATCACAACTACAAGGGCTTCTTCAGCATCATCCTCTCACCATGGTCGATGCTGACTACAAGTTCATGTACATCTATGCTTAAGGCAACGGGTCAGCTTCAGATGCCCAGGTATACAACACCAGTCACCTCAAGGAGGGGCTGGAACGCAACCTCATCATGGGCTTCCCAGATCCAGACCCCTGCCCAACGACACACAAGAGTTGCCCTACTTCCGTCGTGGGGATGACGCCTTCTCCCTCAGAACCTACCTCATGAAGTCCTACACTTCCAGATGCCTCACCCGTGAAGAGGACTTCACCTACAGGCTGTCGGGCAAGGTGGGTGGTGGAGAACACCTTTGGCATCCTGACCAACAGGTTCCAGGTACTTCTCACCACCACATGCAGCATCGCCAGAGACCGTGAAGGAAACAATCGTGGAAGCTTGCTGTATTATCCTGCCACAATCCATTGACCCCTCACGAGTTTTGCAGAACAGGCTTGTGGTACCCGCCAACAAGGCAATGGGACATGTAGCTCTGAGTGATGGAGGCTAGGGCAAAACCTGAGCAGATACTGTGGATGTGCAAGTGCCCCAACAGCAGCTTCACGTGAAAGGAAGAAGCAGCGCAACTCCTGAAACCACATGGATGCAACTCCCAGTACAGGTGGAGTGCATACGACAGGATGATTAGATGATTCAGGAGATGCCTCCTTCCAGCCTGTCTCATCACACTGATGAGATTGTGCCATTGTATGTTGAGTGGCCCTACAATGAACAGGGCATTTAATAAAGAGTTGTGTTTATGTTGAAATTTGCTGATGAATGATTAAATTGTTATTGATAATAAGGGCCATAGGTGTGGCACCAGCGGGAGGGTGTGACCATCCAGTCCCCACTTGCATATGCTTGGCAACTATGCTTGCATCTCCCACACGCTATTACCATCCAAGCAGGTATCTTGCCCAACCACTGCTAATCCTTATCCATCCGCAGAAGCATGCAAAGGCTAAACCATTTCTAAAAGTTTCCACCAGACTTTACTGTCTAAAAGAACTGAGAACCAAGTGGTGAAGCAAAGATAAACTTTATTAAATAACAAACTGTTAAAAAAGCAAAAATGACCCAAGTAAAGTGTCCCCAAGCAAAGATAAAAGCCAACAGGTAAGCAACCCAAGTCCTCTGGAACTCTTCTAAGTCACTCTGAGGCGTGCCCAATCGTCTCAAGGGTGAAGGTCAGTGGCTGTGGCAGGTGGCTGCTGCTGGAGTACTGGTCTGAAGGCGCCATTTGGGCCTGCCTGGCCCGAGAGGACAACAGGGGATGGGTGTGTGGATGGAAACCTCTCAGAGAGCTGGCTCCGTTCCGTGATGTTGAGAGCCCCTTCCTCCATGACATGGGGTGTCAGTCCAAGACCGATGAACAGATTGTTCTGAGGCCTGGGCTTGGCTGTGGGGTGGAGGAAGGAGGAATGTAGTGGGGCGTCGGTCTGCAGCTGAGCAGTTGAGGCGTGGGTGGCATTCTGTGGCGTGGGTGGCAATTGTGGCGTGGGTGGCATCTGTGGGCATCGGTGGCATGGTGGCAGTTCGATGTAACTGTGGGCCTGGACTGGGAAGGGCTGCCTGTGCTTGCTGGAACTCCTGGTAGCCGTAGCCCTTGGTAGGTGTGGGCCTGTGGAAAGCCTCTGGGTAGGGCTGTGAACAATCACCTGGGGTGAGAAGCAAGACCTTGGACTGGGTCGGAGCAGGTTCAGCTGGGTCTGGAGGGTTGTGCAGAAGACTGTGAATCCTCGCCCTTTATCACCTGGGTACTGGGATTCCGGACATGTCCCATGAGGTCTGGTTGATGTAGTGAGGAACCAGGGCTTGCGGTTGGAGGATGGTATGTTCGGTGTGTACCAGCTAGAGAGGAGATCTCACGCTGCTTTTGATGGTGTCGCCTGATCTCCAGCAGGAAGTGTGGCTCTGTCCCTCCCGGTCTGCCTGCTCTGCCTGCTTTCTGTGGAGGTGGAGCTGAAGGGTGGGTGTGGGTTGGTCCTGGTGGCAGTGCCCTCTCCCTTGCTCCCACTGCCGTCAGGGGGTCCTCCACGTGCTCCGCCAATGGGAGTGCAGCATCGGGGGGGGGTTCTACGTTGTGGGGTGCTCCACAGGATACCTTGCCCTGGACACAGGAGCTGACTCTTGGCCAGAAGAGGACTGGCTCTCTGTGGGCTGCTGAGAGAGAGGGTAGACGAGGGGCCTGCTCCTCAGTGGCAAGATTCTCACCCTCCAAGAAAGCTGCACTTAGCCATACGTTAGGGTCTCTCACCGGTTTGGTGAGCCTTGAACTC
>BHFT01025921.1:0-97562 GCA_004320025.1 Laticauda laticaudata
TTGAGTTCTTGTGTTCTTCAATGCGTACACTAATTCTTCTGTTAGTTTGTCCTATGTATGTGGTGGGGCAGGCAAAATCCCTTAAAGTTTATGCATCATGAGCCGAGATGTTCACCTACCAATGGGATTGCAGAAATGCCATATGACTAAGCAATGTCAACTTATTTGTGATAATCCTTTCCATGGGGATATATATTTTAACCTTTGCTTCCTCTGTATTACTTAAGATTTCATCAATGGTTAATCCCTCTTGAATGACTATTTTCTTAGTGGAAGTCCAAAGGAATTTTACTCCTTGCCATTTAGGTCTTCTTGCCTATATCTTTTTTTGAGGGGGAGGGGAGCATATATCCAGATATTTGATTCTCCTCTTTGTGAGGGCCAAACTCAATACAATGGTCTCAGCCACCGATGCTGTAATTCATGACAGCAGAATGCCAATATTTGAGGAGCTACCATAAAGAAGAGAGGGTCAATCTATTTTCCAAAGCACTAAAAGGCAAGACAAGAAACAATCATTGAAAACTAACCAAGTAGAGAAGCAACCTACAACTAAGGAGAAATTTTTTGGTGGTGAGAGCAATGGAATAGCTAGTCTTCAGAATAGCAATAGCAGTTAGACTTATATACCACTTCATAGTACTTTTACAGCCCTCTCCAAGCAGTTTACAGAGTCAACCTCTGGCCCCCAACAATCTGAGTTCTCATTTTACCCACCTCAGAAGGATGGAAGGCTGAGTCAACCTTGAGCCTGGTGAGATTCATACTGCCAAATTGCAGGCAGCAATCAGTCAGCAGAAATAGCCTGCAATACTGCACTCTAACCACTGCGCCACCACAGCTCCAGTTGTGAGTACGCCATTATTGGAGGCTCTCAAGAAGATACCAGACAGCCATTTGTCTGAAATGAAATAGAGTATCCTGCTCATGCAGAGGGTTGGACTCGATGTCATCCAAAGTCCCTTTCAACTCTGTTATTCTTCCTATGTATCAGGAATGAACAACCACCAGGTCCTAAGGTGAGCAGGGGTGAGTTAAAAGCCTCATCTCCTGCTCATTAATTTATGTCTGAAATTGCTTTTCAATGTCCATTTTTCTCTTTGTGTAAATTCAATCCAATCAGTTCAAAAGAAACTATTTGCAGAAGAATTCAGCTAACCCTTCCTGAATTTCAGTTCCCAGATTAGACAAATTGATAGAGACAGCTTTCATACAAATATACATATGGACAAACACACACACACACACACACACACTTTTAAAACATTCTTCATTAGATAGGAGGCTTCCAAAACAAGTATACAAGCCTGTCAATGGCTAACAATGATTAAATTATTTCTCTATAATCACAGAGAGTGGCTTATTTCAGAGACTCTAAAGTTAGAAAAATAATGACAAAATTCACCTGCTGAGGAAAAGCAGCTCTCTTAATTCACATTTTAAAGCTTGGCTCACCTCAGAAAGTGCAGGAGAAAACTGAAACCTTATTAGTTATCTCCTGAATGGTAAGTATATTTACTCCAGGTAAAAAATTAGCTATGTGGCCAATCAGCTTTAAAAAATAAAGTTCTAATTGTTCATTAAAACTCATTTCCTAACCTGTGTTTCCTGTATGGTAATTCTTGGGCACGAAGTCCATTTTGAAGATAATTCATACCAACATGACACATTGACACACTGTTGAACTTACAAGGACCTACCTTCCTTCATGAATCTAGCATCTGTTATCTCTTTATGTTGTTCAAAATGTAATGGAGGAGGAAACAGACAAAAACAAAAACAAATATGGGGAAAGATTTGCATGGACATTTTGGCCAAGCCAAGTAAAGCAATAGTACCTGTTGTTTTCCTGATCTAGTATACAAGACTGAAACATGTCCGCATGGAGAAGCATGTTGATATCCTTTGATGCTTAAGACACAACCTGGTGATCGCTGATGGAAAACCCACGTACTCATTTCCAGAATCAGCAGAGTGAAACATTTTGTTCAGAAAAATTAATTTGTAAAGGGCCATTGGTAGACAGCACACATCCATCACTCTGCAGCATGTATTAAATGCCTTGAACACAAATGGCAAAACCAATAAAATGCTACAAGGAAACACTGATGCACTTTTAAAGCCAGAATGCTTAAACTGTTCATTCAACAAGTGAACACAAGTCATCTTATTCATTATACAAGGAAAGGCCAAGCCAATTCCTACGATAGGGTTGCTTTTATGATTTACTTTTTGGGACTAAGCAGAGAGCTTCAGCTGCCCCTCTTAGAACTTAAGCACGTTGCAGGCATATCAGAAAAGCTCAGAAGGATCTTCAGCTAACATAACATACATGCATACTTCAAACCCAACAATACATTTAGGCAGAAGAATACATTTAGGCAGACAAAACCTGAGCAACATGGTATATGCAGTACAATGCAGCAAGCCATGTGAAGATCTGTACACCAGGGAAAGAAAACAACCATTTCATAAGTGTGTGGCACAACATAAGAGAACAAACACATCAGGATTAGATTCAACAGTCCATCTGCATTTAAAAGACACAGACCACTCTTTTGAAGATAGCAAAGTCCACATTTTGGACAGAGAAGACTGCTGGTTTGACAGAGGAGTCAAAGAGATCCATTAAGTCAAAACTGAACAGCCCTCTCTCAACAGAGTGGAAAGAGATACAACATCATCTATCTCCAGTCTACAACACAGCCTATTCAACAGTTCCAAGAAGGCTCCTCTCTCATTTGTACCACTCAGGTGACCCTGCTGACACAGTCAGATAATTAGTAAGAGTACCTTTATTAGCTCCAACTTTGCCTCTAATGTCCTGCTTATCTCTGGGCTGGAGAAAAACTCTCCCAGGAACAGCCTTTGGCTGCAGAAAATCAAGTCCAAAACATTGTCAACAAAAACTGTAACTACAATTCCAATCAAGGCAAGATGAAGTAATTAGTCCAGCAGGGCAAGAGCAGGAATTCAGGATGTGAAACAACTGTAATTCAACCCGGTTGGGAGGATGTCAGGAATGCAGATAACCAAAGTCAGTACAAGATAAACTCACATTTGTTCCCAGCAGACACCGCACTCAGCTTGCATCTCTTTTAAACTCTCATTCCCAGGTGTGCCTAATGAAGGGAATCAGGGCCTTTTCCTTGCTCATAAGCCATGCAACCCAATTGCTCTCTTCTCTGTTCCTTCCTGCATGCCCTAGGATGAAGAGGGGATGGGCCTGGGTCTTCCTCTGAACTCCCTCTCCCTAGTTCTACCTCTTCCCTGCTCTGTCCAGCCAGACTTTGCCATTCCCCAGTTTCCCCCACAGCCAACAGAGCCACACTCCCGCTCCCTGTCAACTGTTCGTCTTCCTCCTCGGATTCAGACTCTGACAGGGCATGACAGTTTTCTACAAATGCATCAGTTTGAAATCCTTGACCAAATTCTTCTATCCATCTACTCTGGAAAATGGTTTTGAAGAGGAGAATTTTCAAAACCATAAAAAGTGCTGTACATGAATAACTCAAGTTTTGTGTAGTTACTACAACATTTAAAACTACCCTGCCAGGTTCTTATGTTATTAATCAAAACAAGTTAAAAATTTCATTTCAGAGAAGGTAGATTAGCCTGATCTAGGTGCAGCTGACATTGTTATCATTCACATAATACTCTCTTGGATGCCAACTTTTGTTTTGTTTTAAGCCAGAACAATATATCACCGTTGTTGAGGTAGGGACCCCATACCTGTTTGCACAGTGTTTTGCTGTTAAATGGCCAATTCAACTGGGAACTGGATAAGTAGTTTTGAAGTTAGAGAAAGCTTTTAAAAAGGTGAGAAAAACATCTTCTTAGAATGTATTATTTCTCACATGGCATAATGATTAAATGCACATTCTTCTGAATCTGGTAACGACAAAGTTTGGAAATATCACTTATGCAGGCAAACTTCCCAAAGAATCTTGAGGAATGCATTTGGTAACATAATGTTTCTGTATCTTCAGGGTATTTGTGAACAGACTTTTAAGGAGACACTTATTTTGTCTGTCGACCGATTGTGTCATTCCTTTAGGATAGATTATAAAGGTAAAGGTTCCCCTTGCACATACATGCTAGTAATTTCTGGCTCTAGGAGGTAGTGCCAGTGTCTTAGCCAGTGAGCCACCACATCCCTAGGAAGATAGATTATATTCCTCCCCAAATTGTTATACATCTGGGGAGAAAACCTGATCAATACCTGGATAAAATTGTCAGATATCTGGATACATGTAGATAGGGGTATTAATTTTGTAATATGAACAATGGTTCTCAAATCTTGTGCTGAAACATCAGCCTATACCTGGGAAGAACTTGGAGAGCCCAACACAGATTCAGAAGATTCTTTTGATGTGATGATCGAAACTTTATACCAACCGGTCTTTAGAGCTCATGCTTTGAATGATGAAGGTCCCCTTTCTTTCCCAGTTTACTCCAGAGCTGAGAAATACTAGCCTGCCTCCTGGATGTCTACTTCAAGTTCACATCAGTTGCATTTTAACTAAATGGATGACAACTCTGATTCAAAGTAAGGCAACTTCTTATGTTTGCCTAACACATTGGAAGATTGTGGGCTCTCTAACATCTCCAAAGAACTTCAGGAGTTTATAGAAGCATTATGGTTATGAGATGAACTGAAAGACTCTGCAAGGAAATGCTTTTAAGTTATTGATTTTGTAGAGAACAAACTTTTTAAATATAAACTCAGATAGAAAAAAAAAACAGATACAAAAATACAGATTGCATTTTTCCCATGAGGAGAGAATCACAGAATAGAATAGAATAGAATAGAATAGAATAGAATAGAATAGAATAGAATAGAAAACAGAGTTGGAAGGGACTTTCGAGGTCATCTAGTCCAACCCCCTGCTTAGGCAGGAAACCTTACGTCTTCTTAAAACTTCCAGTGTTGGAGCATTTACAACTTCTGGAGGCAAGGTTTTATCCACTGCTTTTGAAGTCCTAAATCTTAATGGATAAGATTTTTTTTTAATTTAGTTTGAGATTAATTTATCTTAGTCTGATGGGATTAGCAGCCCATACTTGAAAAACATGTAAGAGATATTAAGCCAATTGGTGTTATACAAGCCAAAGCAACAAGGCAATGTACAGGGAGAAGAGGAAGATGGCCCAAGATCACCCAAATGGCTTTTATGCCCAAGGCAGGACTAGAACTCACTCCTGGTTTATAATCTACCAAATTAGCTCCAAGGCTCTCAAAACTGAGTTAAATGGTTAAATTACAGAGATCAGCCTGGGAACCATTGCTTGTAGATAGGATTTTGAGGAACCTATCATGTCTGGCTACCACTGAATTAAACTTCTAAAAAGGGACCTATCCCTGTTAAAACAAATGTCTCCAAGAAGCTTATAAATATGACATTCATAGAATTTACAGAGCTGGAAAGAACTATTCAGGAGATCAAATCCAACCCTGTCCAGTTTAGTGCAGAAAATCAAATTGAACCATCCTGACAGATGGTTGATCAGCTTCTGAATGAACATATCCAGTGAAAGAGAGTTCAACCCTTCCCTCGGTAATTGGTTCTTCACAATGGCAAATATTCCTAGGTGCAGGAAAACTCTATGCCTACATCCCAGAAAGCTAATCCAGCATGGTCAGTAAAATGAAAATCTTACTTCAAAAAAACCCCCTAACTCTGAGCCTTTTCTCTTAATTAAATATCTCTTTCAAGCTTAATAAAATGATTTGGCAAATTAGTGCCAAGCAGCTTCAGCCACCAAATAGAACCTGAAGGAAAGGAAGGCAAGAAATTGGAAGCACAAAAGAGTATGAGGGACAGAAATTTTGCAACAGCGAAAGACCCGGTTTGTCATTCAGGAGCTTGCAGTCTGTGGGGTGATTGTCAGAATCCTGGATCCGAAAAAGGAGAAAGCTGTGCTACAGTTGATCTAGCACATAGCTCAAGGCACAGCTGGGGGGGATATGATTGGTCCACCAAAGCACTCTCTCCCATCTCTGGATCTGAAGCTATGGTATGAAATACAGCAACAACTAATGACTGCTTGCTGCATTTGTAAGCTGCCCAGCAGATGTCCATCCTTCTCCACACTGCATCCCCTTTAGGCATTCTGCTGCAGTTCATTCAATTTCGAGAATGGGCAGAAGGTTAGATTTGAATCTGTTTGGGATGTCAGCCTCTACTGCATGAGGACTGTTGCTCATTCCAACTTGGAATGAGTGCCCCGCTCTGATTCTCTATAGCAGGAGTGTCCAACCTTGGCAACTTGAAGACTTGTGGACTTCAAATGCCAGAATTCCCCATTCAGCAAAATTCTGGAGTTGAAATCCACCATTATTAAAGTTGCCAAGGTTGGACACCCTTGCTCTACAGCATGGGTGTCAAACTCACAGTGTTATGTTTCTATCATATGACATTTCATGACTTTTTCACCTTTGTGGAGCTGCGGTGGGTGTGGCCTGCACATGATGCACCCAGACCATGGGCCGCCAGTTTATTTATTTTCTTTTTATTTATTTTATTTGTTTGTCAAACATGTACAAGATAACAAGTATAGTATGAACATAAACAAGAACAAAGGGAGCAAATACAGATAAATGGAGACAGTAAGACAGGGACAGTAGGCACACTGGTGCACTTATGCACATCCCCTTTAAGGACCCCTTTAAGGAATGGGGTGAGGTCCATGGTAAACAGTTTGACGTTGAAGCTGTGAGAGGTTGAGGCTGTAACAATGGAGTCAGTTGTAGGGCAAATGTTCCCAGCATTGGACCACTCTGTTGCTGAAGTGTATTTTCTGCAATCGAGTTTGGAGGCGCGTTTACCTAAGTTTGTATCGGTTGTTTGCCTGTGTATTATTGTGATGAGGCTGAAGAAGTTGTGACAGGCAATGTTAAGGCCCTGTCACAGCTGGCCGATGATGCAAAATGTTTGTAAAAAGGACACAGCGGATGAGAAAAATGTTTCCATGCCGTTGTCTTAGTCTGCTCTCAAAAGTTGCCCCGAATTTGCGATAAACAGAGCGGGACAAACACGGAAAGAATGGATGGGGGGAACGTAAGGCGGATGGAAAGCAGATGCTTCCATGGAAGCTAGCAGATGGAGCGGATGGAGCGGATGTGCACATCCGCAATGCTTCCGGAGGAGCACGAGCAAAGCCGGCACACAGAAGGAAAGAGTGGATGCCGAGCGGATGCCAATGACGGCATGAAGCAGTATGCACAGCGGAAAGCCTAGCAGATGAAGCGATACAGAGCGGACCGCACTAGCGGATGAGCGGATGCAGAGTGGAAGCCCTTAGCGGATTGCCTAGCAGAGCCTAGCATTTCACTGCGCATGCGGGAGGATGCATTGCGTTCAGCCCCGCGGATTATAAAGGGAAGGCAGCTCTCAAGCAGCGTCACCATTCAAAGGAAGACCTGCTTCCAGACACACGTCTCCAGCCAGCCAGCCAGCCAGCCAGCAACCCAACAACCAATGGGGAGAAACGGAAAGCCTCTGCCATCTGCTGCACCAGCCCTGGCCCTGACTTTTGCTTCGTTCGCTGAGGCTTCTGCTGCCAGGCTCGATTCTTTCTGGTAGTGGGGCTTCTCTGCTTGCTGTTCGAGGTGGGTGGCTTGACCTGATCTGCTTCTGGGAGCTGGTGCTTCTGTCTTATTGTATGCTTGCTTCTGGTATGGTGGTGCTTCTGCGTGGTGGTTACTCTGCTGCAAGCTGCTGCTGGTAGCGTGGTGCTTCTGTGCTGGTGTGCTTACTCTGCTGGCGGCTGCTCCGGTGCTGGTGCTTCTGCTGGTGCTTACTTGCTGCGCTGCCCGTCCGGTGCTTACTTCTGGTTGCTATACTGCTGGCCTCGTTCCTGGTCCTGGCGTCTGTGGGCCCTGGTCCTGCTGGTCCTGCCTGGTGCTTGCGGGTGACTGCGGGTGCTGCGGGTCTGCGGTGTGCTCCTTGGTCCTGCCTGGTGTCTGCTGGTGCTGCCTGGTGCTGCGCTGGTGCTTGGTAGGTGTGCTGCTGCTGCGCTTGGTCCTGTGGTCCTGCTTTTGCTGGCACATTTTGTTGCTGCTGCTGCTGCTGTGGTTGGTTGTTGGAGAGGCAGCCCGCTACAACCTTGAAGACCTCTCTGATGAGGCCCATATGGCCCCTGCAAAAGGGAGGACAGAGGCAGAACGCGCACTGAACCGGTGAGAGGAGGCAATTACACCATAGAAAGAGGAACATGGAGGAGGAGGTGCCTTGGAGTTGGCTGAGGGAGAACGAGAGTTATTAGGCGGAGGGTGACACAGCTTCTGATCGAGACAGCCAAAAGAAAGCAGCAGAGCTGGTGCTGGAGAGATGCGAGACATGGGCTAGCACTTTGCAAGAGGTGTAGCCTTGGCTGGTGGGAATAGCATATGCCACACCTGGTACGCGGGAGAGTGCTGCATCGACCTGTCATAGATAATGCTGTGGCTAGAGCCAGGGCGGGATCAAGCTAATGGATCATGAAGATTATGGTGATGGGCAGAGAGTGCAAGCCTTCTTGGAGGGTGAGAACGAGCCACTGTGGAGGAGTCAGCCCTCTCAAAACCCTCTGCTCTCAGGCAGCCTGGCTGAGATCCAGTCCTCTTCTGGCAAAGAGTCAGGCTCCTGTGGTCCAGGCAGTGTATCTGTGGAGGCGTGCCACAAACGGAGACCGCCCCCTAACATTCTGTACCTACCCCTGGCGGAGCACACGTGTGAAGCGACCCCCTGATTGCAAGTGGGAAAAGGAGACGGAACTTTCACGCAACGCACATCTGCATCCGACCCCCAGCTCCACCTCCACAGAAGGCCAGAGAGGCGCAGACCGGAGGGGCAGAGGCCACATTGTCCTGCTGGAGATTAAGAGACACCATCAGGAACAGCACGTGTAGATTCTCCCCTCTAGGCTGGTACACCAACTCAGACGCCGCTCATCCTTCCAACCGCGACAGCCCTTCCTCACACATTGCAACCAGACCTCATGAACATGTTGGGCAACCTCCAGTACCCAGGTGGTGAAGGACAGGATCACTGATCTATCTTCACATACCTCACAGACCAAGAGTTACCCTGCTCCCCAACCCAGTTCCTAGCCTGCCTCCTCTCACCGCAGGTGAGTGTCACTGTCCTTCCAAGGCTTTCCACAGGCCCTCCCTGACCAAGGCGTACGGCCTACCGGAGGGTCCAGTAGCACAGTAGCCCCTTTACCCCAGTCCCATGAGCACAGGTACACGGATTGCCACCGCGTGCAATACTGATGCCACCGATGGCCCACCCCATGGCCAATGATGCCACAGCACAGCGTATCGCTGCTCACAGATGTCCCACATGAGTCCTCACCCAGCTGCACGATGCCAATGCAACACAGCCAAACCACATACCATACGCTTACACTGCTCTCTCTTCTACTCTGCCACCTCTAAGCCCGGCCTCAAGTACATTTCCTCATTTTGGTATTGGGGCCTACACTCCCATGTCATGGAGAAGGGAGCTCTCAACATCATGGGGCTGAGCCAGCTATGCTAAGACTTCCTCGACACACACGTCCCCTGTTTTCCTCCGAGGGCCAGGCGCACGCAGATCATGGTCGCTTCAGACCAGCACTCCAGCAGCAGCCAACTCCAACAGCACTGGAACCCTTTCAACCCCTGAGACTGGCACGCCCTCCGAGTGACCAAGGAAGGTGCCAGAGACTGGGTGGCTACCTGTGAACATCTTATTCTTCTATTGGACACTTGACTTGGGTCAATTTTTCTTTTTTATGCAGCTTGTTATTAAATTAAAGATTATCTTTGCTTCAACAACTCGTGCTTCATTTATTTTTTTGCTAAATAAAGCTCTTTGGTGGAAACTTTTACGAAAATGGTTTTTAAGCCTTTTGCTATGCTTGTGGGAATGGGGTTAAGGATTAGCAGTGGGGATGGGCCAGGGGATACTTGGGTATGGGTAAATAGTGTCGTGGGATGAGGGTAGTAGAGCTGTGGATGGGCCGGATTACCTTTGGGATGCATAATAGCTGTGGATGGATAAACCTCAGTGCAAGCATGAGAGGGACGTATGTACCCACCCTTCCCAGCCTGCACACCATTATCGGGCCTTTATATCATAAATAATAGTAATCAATCATCCACACACATGTTCAACATATAAACACAACTTACTTATTTATGCCCTGTTATTGTTAGGCTCCACCCAACATACATGGCCCAATACTCATCAGTGTGAAGAGACAGGCTGAAGGAAGCATCCATTAATCATCTATCATCCTGTCTTGGCCACTCCACTGCTCCAGCTGGGGTAGTGCACCAGTGTCTCAGGAGTTTGCACTGTTTCTTCCCTTCACTGAAGCTCTGTTGGGCCTTGCACATCCTTAGTGTCTATCAGGTTTCGCCCTTGCCTCCATTCCACTCCAGGTACATGTCCCCATTGCTTTGTTGGAGGTCCACGAGCTGTTCTGCAACACTGGGTAGCGGGTGCGCATGAGATTGTGCAGGATGCAGCAAGCTTCCACAATCCTCCTCACGGTCTCTGGGTGATGCTGCATGGTGGTGAGAAGTACCTGGAACCTGTTGCCAGGATGCCAAAGGTGTTTCTCCACCACCCGCTCGCCCTGGACAACCTGTAGTTGAAGATCCTCTCTTCACGGGTGAGGCAACTGAGGTGTAGGGCTTCATGAGGTAGGTTCTGAGGGAGAAGGCGTCATACCCCATGATGAAGTAGGGCACATCTTGCGTGTCGTTGGGCAGGGGTCTGGATCTGGGAAGCCCATGATGAGGTTGCATTCCAGCCCCTCCTTAAGGTCACTGGCGTTGTATACCTGGGCATCTGAAGCTGACCGTTGCCTGAAGCATAGATGTACATGAACTTGTAGTCAGCATCGACCATGGCGAAGAGGATGATGCTGAAGAAGCCCTTGTAGTTGAAATAAGTGGACCCCAACTTGGCTGGAGCTTTGCAGGCCATGTGCTTGCCATCTATGGCTCCAACGGTGTTGGTGGGAAGTTCCACTTCTGATACCACTGCTCTGCAACTTTCTTCCAGCCTTCTTCAGTGGAGGGGCACTGGAGGAGCTCCTCCAGGTATTCTTCGATGATGGCCTGCACCACTTCTCTGACCACAATGCTGATGGTGTTGTGTGGCACCCTCCAGCCGTACTGCATGCTCCTGTATGTGGTCCCTGATGCAGGTGGCGCAAGTCAGTGCCACCTTGAGCCCAGGGTCCAGGCTGGGCCTGAAGTTGGTGCTCTGCTTGGTCAACCTGGGTCTCAGCTGCTGCACAACTTCGTCAAACATGGCTGGAGGCATCCTCATGAAGTTCTGGAATGCACGAGGGTCTTCGTTCCTCAGCTCCACCATCAGCTTGTTGTACAGTCCATATTGTGCTCTTCTCCCGATCCATCTTCGGACCCAGACACTTCTTGGCTGCCTCCTTTTCTTCCCATAGAACAGGTGAAAGAGCCTGTAGATGGCTTCGCACTGTTGCAGAACGATGGGTGGCTGTCAAAAGGAGTGTGTTACGATTCATGGTGGAGATGACTGGATGCTGTGTGAAGAGCAAGGGCCAGATGAAGGCTGCAGAGGTTGCACAGCAGGCTGCTGGACTGAAAGTGAGATCCAGATGAGTTGCTCCCCCTTTTTATAGGCAATATAGGTTTTCCACTAGGTGTCCTTTTGCATGCTCTAGGCATCCTCTAGACATCCTTAATATCTGAGATAGGTCCGCTCTGCGAAGTTTTTTCCATTTTAAATGCTTTCTATGCGAGCTGCATCTGTTTTCATCCTTTCTACATCTGTGCTAGTAACGCTTTGTGTCCATTTCGCATCCGTTTCGCTTCTCCCTGTGTCCGTTTATCGTTGGAGCGGATTTGAGTTGCGCGAATGTGCAGCGGATGTCTAGCGGATATAGCGGACATGTAACGGATGAACAACGGATGGTAGAACGGATGTTCCCCGTATGCGTTGTGGATGCAGAATAGACATGTTTGATACATTTTCCGCTCAAAAAGTTTTGAGCAGCTCAAAATTTTTTAAGCGGATGGAACCTCAGTTGACGGATGCTGGACGGATAGAGAGGATGAAAAACGGAAGGCAGTGAGTACAGAACGGATGAATCAGTTTACCAACGGATGGCAAGTGTTTGCTTTTCCCATTTTACATCCTCTTTCCATCCCTTGGTGCAGTGTGACATGGGCTTTATAGCAGACAATTTCATGAACTATACTTAGATCAGACCATGGGCGCCACAGTTCCAGATTGTCCAGGCCCAAAATTTGACATCCCTGTGTTTACAGCATCTTTCTGTAAGGAAGAGAAGAGATGGAGTATCTATCTCTTTGCTTCCGAGCCCTATTCAGACTTTATACTTATACAGGATAGCCGTGCATGGATGGTCGGTTGAACCACGCAGTAATACAGCTTTCCCCATGCAACTAAGCCAAGCAATCTGTCCAGAAAGAAAAGGATGAAGAGAGCCTGAACATCAAACATGAGGAAAGAATATCCCAAATACTGGTTCTTTTTGTAAAAATAATACACATTCATTCATCTATATATAAAGCTATTGATAGAAGTATTTGATGTATATATAAAGCTACTGATAGAAGTATCTGATGCATAGAGCTATTGCCCTATCCTTCTATCTCCCTAATCCTAATCCTCTATCACCCTTGCTATCTCTTTCTCTCTCCAGCTCTATATATCTATTCATCTACCTATGTGCACACACTCTTTCCTGTTTGGAAAATATTTCTTTCAACCCTGAGGACTTATCTGTACCTGCTTAGGATTAAATATCAGGTTTTTATTCATAGGAGGATGGTAAGATCACCAAAGTAAGCTTAAGTCTTGATGCACTTAAGTTTTACTGCAGAAAATTAAGTGCTTAAAATTAAGTGCACCATAGCTTTTGGCAACAAAATTTAGGGGACATTGTTGTGATCTGGTGTCATTTGGATGGCAATTAGAAGAAAACACAGAGAAGAATGCAGGTAATAGGGAAGAGAGAAGGAGATGTTCTCAGAAAGAGAGACAAAAGTTACCACAAATAATACTTGCTGAAGTCCACCTTGGAGTATTTCAAGTTTTTTTTTCTTCCCCTGTGGAAGAGGCTTCTTCTATTAGGAGACTTGAGATTTTTTTAAAAAATCTATTTTTGGTGTTCTTGAAGATTGTAATATTAGGTACTTTTGTTTTCTGATATAAACTTTCCATCATTCTGACATTCACAATCTGAAAACAGCTCAGAGTTTCATAATGGTGTCTTCCCTTGAGATTTAATTCATGTGTTGGAAACCAGGGAGGCTATTAAAGCACTAGATATGTGATTATATGGTGAATGGCATACCATTCACATCTACTTCTTGGGCTGCCCATAACTTAATAAAGCCAGGTACAATGTATTTTACCCTTGAGGGTTCTTCCCCGCTCCCCATTTTGAAGGTTCAAAAGCAAACTTTCTTATAAAATTGAATGGAAAGCGAGAAAGAGAGAGAGAGAGAAAAGGAGAGACCTTTTTTTGAGGGGGGGGGATTATAGTATTGTTTCCAGGCCTTTTTGGCTTTATTTAGTCACCTGGAAAATTATACTCTCAAGAGAAAGATGAGAAGGGGGGGAGAGAGAGACAATGAGAAATAAAGAAATAATAGGAGAGAGAAGAAGAAGGAAGAGAAGACAAGACAAGAGAAGACAAGAGAAGAGGAGACAAAGGAGGAGAGGAGAGGAGAAGGGGGAAGGGAAAGGAAGGGAAGGGAAGGAAAGGGAAGAGGAGAGAAGAGGAGAGAAGAGAAGAGAAGAGAAGAGAAGAGAAGAGAAGAGAAGAGAAGAGAAGAGAAGAGAAGAGAAGAGAAGTATTTATATTGGTACAATATCATTCAGACCTGATACTAAACTGAGTTGCATCTGCTTACTTCCACTTATGAAAATTCACCCTTTTAAAAAACCACATATTTTCACTTTACCTCAGGACAGAGATTGAAAAATTTGCAATAACAAGAGGGTAAAAAGAAAAAAAAAATCAGGGAGCCTCAAGAGAATTGCAACCAAGACTAATGTAGGCTTGCTTCCATCTCCATTCATCTTCCCTATTATTCATATTTCACATTGGAGATTGACTTGGTTGGCATTTAGTACATTTCCTATCCGAAGCACACAGTGTCACAATTGCTGACAGCTCAATAATCTGGCACAAGATGAAAGAGGAATGTCAACAGGATAGAAAAAGAACAAAGCTTCATTGAATGATAATGTTGGCTGTGACTTCAGATCAAGGCATCTAATAGTATTGTCAGAAAGCACTTTGCATGTGTTTAACCCATGGATTTTGCTGCTTCTTTTTTTTTTCACCCAAGGAAACTTTGAAGACAAGTTTGTTTTTCTCCTCCAGTTTGGCCAAACACACATTCTTATACTATATGTAACATTTGTTTCTTTTTTCTTCATTGACATGATGGGAAACTAAGAGATCATTTATGGAAGGGACAAAATGACTAACTTCTGCATGCAATTTAGGAATAAGGCCTGGTTCTAGAGGCAAATTGTGTTCTGACCAAGACTTCCTGAGACTGTAATTAATTATATGGCTTAGTCCAAACAACTCTCTTTTTATTTCATCACTGGGAATTATGTTCATTCCCAGCCCAGTAATTAATCCCAAACAGTCTCTTGAGATAAGCACCCACCTTTACCTCCTTTGAATTGCTGCCAACAACTAAAGTGCCAAATTAACTGTAAAAAGCCAAATGGAGTACAAAGTCCAGACAGAGCTTCAAGGTTTAATCCAAACAGAAAGAACACTGCTTCCTGCAAAGGTTCCTGTCCCTTTGCTCCTCCTTTATATCTTATGGGAGGGGCAATTACATCCAAGCCTTATTCCCAAGTTGCCCCTTTTGTCTTTACTATTCTTGCCTTCTGGCAGTTCTTTGCATGTGCACATTGTAAACAGTCTTCTCTTGTTCCTTTGCCTCACTGCTGTCAGATTCTGGAGGCTCTGGAATCAGTTCATAACTCCCAGATGTCCCTGGCCCCATCTCTGTATCAGTTGCAGGAGCCTCATCTGAGTCCTGCTCAGAATCCTGTACTGGTTCATGTTCTCCCCCACTGTCCAATTCTGCTGCCATCTCCCCAGGTTGCTGGTAGACCACAACAAATTGATCACCCAATATGATAGTTGACTTCTCCTCTTATTCCTTCTAAAATGTAGTAGTTTATCATGTGTCTCCATCTCACCATCTGCCCGTACACAAGTAGTAGTTGTTCTTCAAGGATTTGGGAAAGGATGAGGATGATGACTGGGGAGTCTAAATTTATCAGTATCAGTAGATCAATAAGCCAACATGTGGGGTAGCATCGCATCTTAGGGACCATCTTGTCTAAATGATCATGTCAGGGATCTAGAGATCACTTGCTTAAGATCTAACTCTCTAGCTGAAAATTGGACTATGAGTTGGAATGTAGGCCTTGACATTTGTGAATTCTACACAGTGGAACATATTGCTCCAAGTCTGTCTCGTATGTCTTTTGATGTGTGTTTGTGTGATTTTTTCCCCCCTGCTAGCCTTCTATAAAGCTGTATCTTGGCTAGCTTCACCCATCTCTTTAGAGCATTGTTTGCTTCCAGCATTCTTCTCACTTCCTATAGTGGCCCAGGGGCCTGATACATGTCATGAATGGCAGTTGGGTTCACCCATGGCATTGAAGCCTCAAGTGATTTCTTTGATTTCAGCTTTGTGTGTGGGGTGAACACCCCACCACTGAATCTGTGACAGACTCTTTGCCCAGCATGTTCATACATTTTAATGTCACTGAGAAAATAGTGACACAGTTTTCACAAATGAGCTTCCTTTATGTTCCTGTCAGCTGGCAGGTAGTCTAGAAAAAAAGAAGAAAGGAAAAATGAGCTGGCTATTGAATATTTCTCTCCTGGCTGCCAAAATTCATCTCCCGCTCATGAATTCTAACTATGTATTGTCTGTGCAGACAGACCTGGGCCACCATACACAGCTCTCTATTCTTCAGGGAGTGTGGTGATGAAAATGAGCCATGAAAGAGAGGAAAAAATGTGCCAGAATAAATAAATGCATGCACTATTGAAGGGTTATTAGTTAGTTGTTGGAGCCACTGTTTAACAGACAGAAAATTCTCCCCCACTTCCCAGTTCAAACTTTGGAATCTATAGGATCAGAACACTGAAATGAATGCCAGCTCTACCTGAGTTTTGCAGTGAGTCAGGTTCAACAAATAGTCCAACTTAATGCAAAGTAGCTTTTTTGGTATTGCCGAAGCAGATGGCACAAAAACAGGATCACATCCAAAATAATGTTATTTGTTTGTTTGTTTGTTCATTTATTTGTTTATTTATTTATTTTTATCGATTGCTTACAAGATAATAGGTATAAGTAAAAACGTAGTTATGAATACATGGATACATATAAGAAAAAGATTCCCAATGGTGCTTTTCCAAGAGGAAACTGGATTTTCTTGGTTGTTTTTTTCTTTGAAAATGTTTTCACTTCTTATCCAAGAAGCTTCTTTGGTTCAGTTCATTCTCTTGGATGAGAAGCAAAATGTTTTTTTTTAAATAACAATGGCACTTAGCCTTATATGTCACTTCACAGTGCTTTACAGCCCAGTTTAAGTAGTTTATAGGGTCAGCATATTGCTCCTGACAATCTGGATCCTCACTTTACCAACTTTGGAAGAATGGAAGGTTGAGTCAGCCTTGAGCCTGGTGAGAATCAAACTCTGGCAGTGAACAGAGTCAACCTGCAACACTGCATTTTAAAAATTGTGCCACGATGATTTCCTTCCTTCCTTCCTTCCTTCCTTCCTTCCTTCCTTCCTTCCTTCCTTCTCCACAAACCAACCCTTTTATATATTTCTCATTGGACCTTCTAATTTTTAATGGATCAAAGCTTGTTTGATGTTAGTGCTTTGAGTTTGGCTGCAGGACTAGTTAATAACCAGATCAACCATGCAAAACATAAAATAAAGCCAAAGCTCAAAACATGTTGATAGCCCAACATTAATACTCTTGTTTCAAGTTAAAAAGTCAGCCACAGACCAAGTCAGTTTCCCATTAAAATAAGTTCATTTTCTATTTAGGAACATCTCATAATGGGTATGAAATCATCATGCAAGGATGTTGATGGACCACAAGCTTAAGAAATTACAAAGATCTTCAAATTGTTTTGATTTACATCACAAACTGCACCATAATGAAGCTCTGCTTTAGTCTGATCAGTGAAGCCAAGCACTAGCTTTTGTGAATTGTGGTTTATCTTGTTCATATATTTGAACCAGATCTGGAACCTTGCTGCTTTCTGAGCTTGGTTGTTTTCTTACAGACACTTCATTACCCAAACTAGATAACATCAATAATGATGTTGCCTAGTTCAGGGAATAAAACATCTGCAAGAAACAGTGAAGCTCAGAGAGCACCAAAGATCCCTCATTACAACCCGGAGTACAAGTAATCTCCTTTATTGAACCAGATCATCACATTATTTCATATTGTGGATATGAAATACTTCAAACTATCCACTATTGACCTCACCCCATTCCTAAGAGGTCTTTAGGGGACATGCATATGTGCACCATCGTGGCTACTGTCCCTGTCCTATTGTCCCCATTTATTAGTTCCTATTTCTTGTATTCTTACTCATGTTTATACTTATACCTATTATCTTGTAAGTGATTGACAAATCAAATAATAAAACAAATCAATTAAATAAATAAAATAAACCCCTCAAAGAGATTCCAATCACATGAAAAAGGGGACATACAGTAAGTATTCATATATTGAGTGTTCTTTATATCAAGGTTAGAGTTAAAGTTGGTGATTTTATGAAACTTGCCTAGCAGTGCTATGCCAACATTTCTCAAAACTTACCTATGAAAGAGACTTCTGTTTTTTTGCTTTATTCTCAGGCTACTTGAAAATTTCTTGCAATTTCCCAGATGGAGCCTTTGAACTTATTATTGGAATAACAGAGGGTGCAATTTTTTGTTTTCATTCTTACACATACTTCATCACTGTGAACTTTCACTGGTTATGCAACACTTCCTAAGAATTCTTTCATAAGATTTCCCTCTGGATTTAGTGGAAGACTCAGAAAGCCTTCCATTGCAGAGATGATTCTACAATGAAATATAAGACAGTCACACAGATTTTGGTGACCTTTTGAATGCATTGTGATCCACCCGTGAGAATTTTATCAAATTGTATTTTACTTGTGAGGAGGGCAGGGGAAAATTATTTGAAAAGGAAATTCTCTTTCATCAAACTGAGTGAGAACAGGGAGAAAAGGAAGGAGAGAGAGGGTGACAGAAAGAATGAATTTAGCTTCTTAATATGCCAAAAATTGTAATTGAAGGAATAAAGAACTGCTTTTTAGTGTTGGCTTGAGAAGGAGAAAAAATTCTTTCAGCCCCTTGACCAAACTCACATTCACATTTGAGCAGTGACCCTAACAGGTTTTCCATGTTTCAAGATTTAATTCTGTCAGTAACAAGTCAAAGAAGTCAAGCTGCAAAAAGAGAGAAAGAAAGGTGACCCCAGGGAATATCTCATTATTTTAGAAAGAGGAGAAAAAGAAAAAAATGGGTTTCTTTTTCCAATTTTGCCTTTGCTTTATTCATCTCTGTTTTACCACTGAAGAAGGGCACAATACTTTTAGCCAAAATACTTATTTATCTTTTTAAAAATAAAGGGCAAGAAAGCTTTCTGATCCATCTTTCCATATATATGCCCGGAAGGATTTGATTTTTTTTTTTTTTGAGTGAAGTTAAATTTAGGATCATTGAACTGAAACTTTTCCTGGAATACACTTTTCTAATAAATTTCAAAATAACAAAAAAAGATTTGGAGCTCTTACTTTTTAAGTGGAAAAGAAACAGACTTTTTCCAATATTATGAACATTATATTTTCCTAGAAAAATATTCTGATTTTACTTCAATGTTTTGGATATAATGAATCTAAACGCTAGGCAGATTGAAGTAGGGGATTTCAAAGGACAAATATGGTTTAAGGGCATCCAGATTATCCAACATTTGTTGCTCTGGTTCTTACTATGATGTTTGCATTTACTTGATTTGCCATACGGTTCTTTATACATATGGTGGTCATTTTCAAGAGCGTGTCAATTTTCATATTAAAACTGTCTATCATCTATCGATCAACTATCTATCTGTCTATCTACCTACCTACCTATCAGTGGTGGGATTCATTTTTTTTTACTACTGGTTCTGTGGGCGTGACTTGATGGGCGTGGCAGAGGAAGGATACTGCAAAATCTCCAGTCAGAGGTTGGATTTGCAGGGTCTCTGAACTACTCAAAATTTCTGTTACCAGTTCTCCAGAACTGGTCAGAACCTGCTGAATACCACTGCTACTATCTACCTATCTTACCTATCTACCTACATACCTATTTATCTATCTATCTATCATTTGATTTGTATAGCCATCACACTGAAAGCAATTGTGCTGCACACAACAGATAGGTGAAATCACATACATACACACACACATACACACACACACACCTTAAGAGTAAATAATATATAAACAGAGGTGCAAACTCTAGGTGAAGAGTGAATAAAAATATCCAGTTTAGCTAAGTATGTCTTCAGTTCCTTGGAAGCCCCAAGCTAACCTGACATTCCCTTGGTGTAGTAGGAAGAGGTGAGAATAACTCCTGCAGATGCTCACTACATAAGCAATTTACACCTTCTGAAGCATAATTGGCTACCTTCATGTTGAATCTGGGAAGAGCTGTGGCCTCAGTTCAAGTTCTGCAGCTGTAGTTCAGCATTCATCTTAAAATATATAGATGATGTACTTTGTCTGTTAACATGGTTCTGTTTAAACAGAGAGATTAAAAATGTTGCCACTTGAAAAAGGTATTCTCCTTGTTTGATAAGATCTATTTCCATCCATCCATCTATCCATCCATCTGTCAATCAACCTATAGAAACTTTCTTTAACAAATTTGAGGTCCCCTGAAAACCATCATATGATCTGTGGCGCAGTGGTTAGAGTGCAGTGCTACAGGCTTACATTCTCTGATTGTCGCCTGCCTCCCATTTGTAGTTCGAGACTCGCCAAGAGTGAAGGTTGACTCAGCCTTTCACTACTTCCAAGGTGGGTAATATGAGGGCCAGATTGTTGGGGGCTAATGTACTGATTCTGTAATTATTTAGAGGGGCTTGTAAGCAAAAATATATATATACTATATACACACTCATACCGAAGCCTGATGATGGCAGATGAGATTCTGCTGAAACGTTGCTACAAACTTTAAAAGCACTACAATGAGTGGGATACATACCGAAGGAAGCTGAACACACACATGTAAGTACTCCGCGAAAACTTTTTACTCTCTCCTCGCTCTCCTCTCAAATTTTGAACACAGAGGAACTGTGAGACAGCACACTTTCATACAGAAGCCTGATGATCGGCCAAGATGAGATTTCTGCTGAAGACGTTGCTACAACTTTGACCAAAGAACTACAATGAACTACACTTTAAAACAGAACTTACAATGACGTGGGATAACTACCCGAAGGGAAGCTAAACAGCACAAATGTTAAGTACCCCGCGAGAGCTTAAAAAACCTATATATATATATATAGTAGATATATATATATTATATATATATATAAGTATATATAATATAATATTATTATCTAAATATTAGCAAAACAACGACAGCGCAATGGCTGAAAACCTGCAGCTTCATTAATGTACAAACCTCATAACCACTTTCTTAGAAATAATCAAAGAGCTAACCACGAGAACAAGAAAGAATTCTGCTTGGTAAAGTTTTCGACGTGGTTTCACTATTACTCAAGCCGATAAAGAAACTTTGCGAAATCTCAAAAATAAATACAACCAGCTAAAGACGCCATGGATTACTAACAGATTATACACTGCCTAACCAACACATATTCATAATACAAAGGACAAGATACAAGCAAATTGAAGGAAGGCCCTTATGGATCACACCACTGTCCACCCTCGTCAGTTGGCAACAATCCCTGTTCATCTGGAAGAATCACAATCTTCAGAGCCTCTGGCCTTTAATGGTACCTCACAAATCGCTTAAGACGCCAAAATACTATTTGTTCTCAAAGTACTCACAGATAGGAATCGGGATTTCATTGGTGTGTAGGTTGGGTCCGGATTTGGAAAAGAAAACCTATTTAAACTATCTCATAGTTTATAGAGCTACTCTCCCTTACTTGAGAACTATCCACACACGCGTTATTGGTGTGTTTTGAACAAACTGATATCGTTTCACTAGGGATACCACTTGTGAATATAAATAACAATACATATCTCATCCTATTGTCACCTAGATGTACTGGGTGGCTATCAATCTTTAACATAAGTATAGCTATTCCGACAGGCTTGGGTGACACTTCATCATTTCATTAACCAAAATGTAAAAAATTCGAGCACCCCAACTGCTACGGTCAACGCCCAATCACACTCATCTCTCTACCCACACAGCACAAAGACTCAAAATTTCTGAGATGGAGAGGGACGCTGAGAGAGGAAAATGAGAGAGTCAGAACAGATGACAGACGCGCATAGGCAGAAAAGCAAACATATCACTCACACCAAAGCACTAGGAGAGACTCAATAGCTCACCCATGAATAGGGAGGAGAGCACAACCCTCTCGCTCTCGCACAGAGACAGACCTCGACAAATGTGACTTCCACAAATAAATACTCAAAATATACACTCTTAGAAGACAATACAAGACATACACCAAAAACACACACATAATAGAGGACTTAGAAGCACCACCGAAGCAAGACACTCACTCTCACACCACGCATATTCTCTATCTCATCACCAATACACGATGGTACTACAAACAGAACTAACACACCAATTGAGTATACAAAGTAGATAATGCCTCTTAATTACACGCGAAGGACATGACAGCAAGACATACAAAGGAAGAATGGAGCCGTTTCAAATAAAGACACACTACGCAGAGTAATCTAGCGAGCCATCCTGAGGAAAATAAAGCGTACTCCAAACACTCGGACGAAGACTGATGAGACGCTCCACTGGAAAGCTCCAAGAGCATGAAATATTTACGAAATTCCCTGCACAATTCTAGTGCCGGGTGCGCGGAGAAAAAACCGTCCACACACAGTTTTAACCAGATGTAGAAGATAATGTTTCCCGCTCGAGTCGCGCCCGAGCCGCCTAGATGACATCCAAAAATGCAGGTAAGAAAGCTGGACACATCCTCCTCATAGTCCAAACACATGAAACCACAAGGTCACAACATTAACTTTCAAATGGCACTCCAGAAACCCAGCACTAATATAGAAAACCTCAGGCCACAGAAGTCATCCGAGAAGCCATATGAGATTGAAAAAAAAGACCTTTGCATGCATGGATAGTAGGAAGCACGCCATGCCTTCCCAGCACGCACGTGTCATCATTTTGGCAGGAGCCTGGCCACTCTCAAAGGTAGAACAGATCTCCACACTTCACCAAAAGCCAGCACCACACACTGAGCACCCCAGACTCAGAACTTCAACCTCCCTTCTGAAGCACGTCCACTTTCAAACACTTTCCATCACGAACACGAGACGACTCCTCTGATGCTTCGTCCACAAAACTTACCCACCGACCTCCGAGGCCACAACAGTTGTGAGAACCCAGCTTTTGCTGATGGGAAAGATGGCAGGCTGCCTGTTTCGACAAGGGCACGGGGCTACGGTATTTCCAAGGTTCCGTTGGGGATACTCCTAAAGAACAAATTGCCAGACTCAGCTTAGGTATGGAAGCCACTCCAACACAAGGAACAGAGCGGTGCTGGCCTGAGAAATTCAAAGCACACAACACCACCGACACAGCTAAGACACCGAGTAACCCCAATGGAATGCGAACACTCCGAAGTCCTACAATGATATTCACAGACCAGCTAGGTTAATAGCCAATCAAAATAGAACCAGCTCTCAAATATTGAAAAAGTAAGGAACTGTTGAGACAACCACTTTCACATACAGAAGCTGATGATGGCAGAATGAGATCTGCTGAAACGTTGCTGCCACAACTTTAACAGAACTACATGAGCTAATAACAAGCACACACATAGTACTATATATATATATAGTTAGTATACATATATTATCATATAGCTTATATATATACTATACTGATTATATATATGATATTATTATTATATATAACTATATTATATTATATATATATATATTATACTATATATTATATCGTTGTAAAGCAATTATATAAGTCTGTGCTAAGTGCTGTTGTATATGTTTAGATTTCCAAAGAGGTGCCTGATCCCTTGCAGCAACTGCCTGCCTGGCAGGAAAGAAAAGACTAAAAATTCGATGTGTACAATAAAGATAAGTAAAATCTCTCCTACACCTTTCCCTCCCCCAACCTGCCCAGTATTGTATTCAAGCCTCCCACCACCAAATGGAATGTGGACCTCAACAATAATGACAAAACAAAGATTGCTCCTCCTGTTGGTTGTTCTTTTAGATAAAGCCTAGCTAAGCAACGTCCATGCAATCTTACAAACCCATGTCAAGTCACTGTGTTATAATGCTTTAAAATTGCAACAGTTAATCAAATTGCTTTTTTGGGGGGGGAAAGTAATTTAAAATGAGGTTCTAAGACTTATGGGGACAAGAGGCTGACTCTGTAAACCGCTTAGAGAGGGCCTATATACAAGGATCTAGCATTAAACTGGTATTCGATAAGAGTTTAACAGAATTCAAGGGGAGCTGGGCTTTGACCATTTGTGGGAACATAATAATTCCAGGCTAATTCCTATCTTGATTCTGCTCCATGTTCCCATTTCCCCTTAAAACCATAAATAAAATAAGGAGAGTGGAAGGAGAAGAACATAAAATTTTAACACAGTTACCAACATCCAGGAAGGACATTTTCAGGGCCTATAAAAAATTAAACTTAGTGCAGTAATGGTTACTTATAAAGGGGGGGGGGTAAAAAAAAGCTCCTATCCCTGTGCATCTCTGTGCATATACCCACGATGTAAGTGTGAAGCTGTCCAAAAACATGGCTTGTATGGCCAAAGTAACTCAAGGAAAAAGTTGCCTCTCACCTCTTTGTTAGCTGAATAATTAAAAAGAAAAGGGCTGTTATTTCTCAAGTTGCTGGTTGAAAAACTTGAAAGCAAAACAGGAAGAAGCAGAGGCATATTGGCACAGTTTTACTTTTAACTATTCACACAAGCATGTAATTTAATCCACTGTCTTTGCCATCCTCGCATTAACTGTTGTTTGCTGGGTACCTTCTTCTGAGCTGGGAAGAGGAAAAAGGAAACTGACAATCGCTTTATTGCAGACTGTTCCAATTACTTAGGCACTTGATGTGAAGCATAAATAGTATGAAGATCATATTAGAAATGTGTCAGGATATAAATAGCTGTTGACAGATTTCCACCGATGAGATACAGGAAACACATTGGCTGTTTGAGGGTTTTATCAGGTCTTTGGAGCCTGTATTAGACTTCTAGCGATATCGCTTGATATGCAAACATTTTTTTTCCCTTCAAAGGTTTTTCATTTTGTAAAAAGTCAGCTAAAGAAATTATGTTNATATCGCTTGATATGCAAACATTTTTTTTCCCTTCAAAGGTTTTTCATTTTGTAAAAAGTCAGCTAAAGAAATTATGTTTTTTTAGATGAAAAAAAATAAAGAAAGGAGGTAGAAGGGGGTGGAGGGGGTATTGGAGCTGATAAAAAACCACCAGGTATTCCTCAGGGGCTTCTACTTTTTTTTCTTCAAGAAAGCTGAAGTAAATTTAGCCAATATTGTTTCTGAACTCCTGACTTTTAAAAAAAAAAAGTATTTGGCATAGTGCCTGCAGAGTGACTTCTNAATATTGTTTCTGAACTCCTGACTTTTAAAAAAAAAAAGTATTTGGCATAGTGCCTGCAGAGTGACTTCTTATAAATTTAGTAGGGACGAGGGACTCTCTACAGGGTGTGATAAAAATTATGCACCCTAAACTTGGAGAAGGTTGCAAGGAACATTGCACTATCTTCTGCTACATAAGCCACATTGGCTCTCTTTTCTTTCTCATGCCCAAATATGCTGGGACATTTTAGACAGACTTGGTGAATAGAGAGTGTGTTGTGGCCTGTCAGCTGCTGGCTGAATCGGATGATGAGGAGGAGGTGAGGAAGTCAGGATCAGCATCAAGGCAACCTGAGAGCTCTGAGGGGGAAGNATAGAGAGTGTGTTGTGGCCTGTCAGCTGCTGGCTGAATCGGATGATGAGGTGAGGAAGTCAGGATCAGCATCAAGGCAACCTGAGAGCTCTGAGGGGGAAGAGGGCAGAGAGGGGGAAAAGGGCAGAGAGCTGGCAGAGACAGAGAGATAGAGGCAGAAACTGGGCTATCCGTCATCCCTCAGATAGAGAGTCAACAACTCCCAGGTCTGGAGGTGGCTGATGAGGAAGAGGAGGAATAGATTGGAACAGTGCCTGACGCGTGGATGTGCAGAAGGCAGAGGAGAGGAGAGCAGTGGAAATCTATGGGCCAGTCCCTGGGATGGAAGAGCCACTGCTGCTAGCGAAGCCCCTCCCTAGCTCTGGGGATAAAAGGCAGGTGGTGGAGATGAATAGATCTGGCAGACAACTATTCATCTCCCTGCTGGATGGATTTGCAATGAGAGAGAAACTTTTTGGCACTCCTAATAAATGAATTTTTGAGTTAACTTCAGAGGATTTGTTGAGTTTGGGGAGCTGGGTCAGAACACTGAGAGAGCTGTGATTTGTTGCTGTGATAAGACATCATCATATTGGAAGGCATTGGATCTTGAAAATCACTTAATCCACCTACTTGTCCAACACAAGAACCTTCACATCATTCCAGACAATTAACTGTCTAATCTTTTGTCTATAGAGATTCTCAATCATCCAGGTCATGGTTGTCCCAAAGGTGCTTTTTCAAGAGGTAACTGGACTTTCTGGTCTAATATTTTCTTGAAAGGTTCCAGTGATGCCACATCTTCAGAAGGGAGCTTGTTCCATACTTGATCGCTACAATTAGGAAATTCCTCATGATTACAAATTTGGATCTGTCTTTGTCAAGTCATTGGTTCTAACAAGGAAGCCATGGTTAACAAATTGGTGAAGCTAGTCCTTCAGTAGACACAGAGGACAAACAAGCTTGCCTTAAAGGAATGTGGCATTGCTGGAATTTAATTCAGGGTTCTAATTGTAGATCATGATCACTCAGGAAGACAGCACATACTTTGTATGTAGGAAGCCCAGGGTTCAAACTATAGAATAGAATAGAATAGAATAGAATAGAATAGAATAGAATAGAATAGAATAGAATAGAATAGAATAGAATAGAATAACAGAGTTGGAAGGGACCTTGGAGGTCTTCTAGTCCAACCCCCTGATTAGGCAAGAAACCCTACACCAGTTCAGACAAATGGTTATTCAACATCTTTTAAAAAACTTCCAGTGTTGGAGCATTCAGAACTTCTGGAGGCAAGTTGTTCCACTGATTAATTGTTCTAACTGTCAGGAAATTTCTCCATAGTTCCAAGTTGGTTAGTTTCCACCCATTGCTTTTTTTCCTGCCTTTAGGCGCTTTGAAGAATATCTTGACTCCCTCTTCTTCCTAATAGCCCTTGAGATATATGGAACACTGCTATCATGTTTCCCCTAGTCCTTTTTTTCATTAAAGTAAACATATCCAGTTCCTGCAACTATTCTTCATGTTTTAGCCTCCAGTTCCCCATCATATTTGTTGCTCTTCTCTGCACTCTTTGATTATTTCCAGGTGAGGATGAACTAGAAACCTTGGAGAGTTGTTGACAGACAAGGAAGATGATTTAAGACTTGATAGCTCAATAGACTGACTTGGTTTAGAATGGATCTCTGTATGGCTGAACATTGAATTGTGTGCAGAAAACAACTAGAACTCAGTACCAATGCTGGAAAAGATTGTTTTTAGTAGATGATGCTAGGTACCTTCTGAAAGTGAAGATATCCCTAAGTGCCACTGAACATGCAAAAAGGCAAAAAGAAAAAAAATGATTCCACACTACTTTAAATGTTTCTTTTCCCACAGCTTTCCACCCAATATGATTTAGGATGTTTTGAAGAATTTTCTGCTGACACTTTGATACTGTCGCAGAAGGCCAGTTCAAGGCCACCCCTGAGATTAGCAGATATGCCAGTCAAGTGACCTAGTTCACAAAAGAGCAAGACTTCCCAATTCTCCAGCCATTGGATGCCATCACAGCAATGACACTCTGGCTCTGGAGACCCCACCATTCAGCATGCAATGTATCCCAGTTTGTCTCCTTGTCAGAGGCTCAGGAGAAAGCTATACATCTAGCTTGCCAGCCAAAGGCTTAAAAGCTGCAATTTCAACCCAGCTGTGCTCAGAACTGCAGAAAAGGAAAAAGAAAGAAAAGACAAGTGATTGTGTACATGAAGTATGAAATATATACCATGGAATAAAGAAAGTAAGCACGCTTCTGACCAGAGGACTCATTGCACTGAGCAACTTCTTTGCTATTTTCAGAAGATGAACAGGTTAAGAAGAAAAATTCACCTTGTGCTTGTTTCCTCTCTCCGACCGGCCTTTTGGTAGTTCCTTTAATACGCCTGCTAATGAATCTCAGGGATGTAATGAATTAATGAAAAGAAAGGTGGATTAAATGACTACTTTTCTGGCCTTAAAGTCATCCATCAAACTGCACTATCCAGCCTGAAATTTCATTACAGGAAACTGTTTTGTGAATCAGTTTTCCCTCATTCATTTTAATTAAATGAATATTTATATATTCATTTATATATTCATTTTGCAGAATACATACATATGTCCATAAATCTTTCACCACAGAAGATGGCAAGAACCAAATCTTGAATAGGTATGTTAAATGGAAAGGTGCAATAGCATGGAAGAAGAAGAAGAAGAAAAAAAACTTTGCAAATGTTATTGGTGGTTTCACACAAATGAGAAAACCAAGATTTTTAAAACCAAAATTAGATACATAAACAGCAGTGACTTTATTCACATGTAATTCTTAACTACAACACAAACTATGGTTTATTCATTCCAGTTTATTGTTTGTTTGTTGTTGTTGTAGTGACCATTCAAAGTTACAACGGCACTGAAAAAAGTGACTTATAACCGTTTTTCACAGTTATGACCTTTGCAGCATCTCCATGATCATGTGATCAAAATTCAGATGCTTGGCAACTGGTTCATACTTATGACCATTGCTGTGTTCCAAAGTCAGGTGGTTAACTTTTGCAAACTTCTGACAAGCAAAGTTGATGGGGAAGCCAGATTCATTTAACAACCAGGTTATTAACTTATCAACTGCAGTGATTTACTTAACAGCTGAGGCAAGACAGATCGTAAAATAGGGTAAAGCTCCCTTAACAAATGTTTCACTTAATGTTGTGGTTAGCTGACAGCAGATACAGATGGCTGAGGAGACTGAGGACTCAGATGAGGGGCCAGGACCATTAAGGAATGGACTGCTGCCTTCAGAGATTGTGGGGGCTGACAGTAGCGATGAGGAGGTTCCTGAGGAGCCTGTGCCAAGTGCGCATGCACACAGGATTGCTCACAGGAAAGAGCAGTTACAACAGCATGGGTGACTTGGGAGTAAGGCTACAAGGTAATGGACCCTCCTTCAAGAAGATAAAAGCCAGCTGTGAAATGAATGTTCTTTGCAGAAGGCAAAGACATTTTGAAACTACACCCTTGTGGACATCCCAGTATCCTGAGTTTGTATTTGAACATTTTTGTCTTGCAAATTTTTTCTTGTCTGTTATCTTTTGGCAAGCCTCGTACAGTTTGGCAAGGCTTGTGCTTATCACAGCTAATTATTTTGTAAAAGCATTGCAAGGTTTTTGTTCCTTTTGTTCATTACAAGGTTTTTTGTTTGATTTGTCGGAAAAGGGAATGGGTCAGAACACTTCAAAACAGAAATATTGGGCTAAATTGTTGTTATAAGTCAAGGACTACATGTAGATGCATACATACAGTACATACATAGACTGTATGGAAGGTTGGAATAAGATGACTTCATGAATTCACCTTAATTTAATGCTGACATTAAATACCACTTTGAGGGAAACCAGCATAAAAACAAACTTTTATTCCAGTGCCACATTGTTCAGATTTCTATAAATGTCATGGCCCCCTTGAAGCCTGATTCGGAGGAGAAAGAGGACGAATTGGAACTGGGACCGTCCAACAGGGAAGGCATGCCAGGGGCTGAGGACGATGCTGTCCTGGGCCCCTCAGGCATTGGGGGAGATGGTCGACCAGACGGAGAACTGCCTGTCTGCAGTTATATTATTACCTTTATTGTCAGAGTACAACATGTATTCAGTGAGATTGTCTGAGCCTCCCTTCATGCAACTCCCCCCAACACAACTCACAGTGAGGACAGAAGCCCCTAACCCAGTCCCAATCTTATTACACTATGTGACCTTGTTGCACAACATGCCGGCCCTAAATGTCTATCATACTCGGTTGACATGAAGTTATTTTCCATTCAGAAGTCTGACAGCCCATGGGTAGAAACTGTTCTTCAGCCTGTTGGTGTGGCTGGCTATGCTTCTATATCTTCTCCCCAAAGGTAGGAGAGTGAAGAAGTGCTGACCGGGGTGTGAGTCATCCCTGAGAATTTTCCTTGCTCTTCTAAGGCAGCGAGCCCAAGCAAGGTCATCTGGTGGCATCAGGGAACAGCCCACAATGTATTGTGCTGTGCTCACCACCCTCTGTAGTGTGTTTCTATCTGTGGCTTTCAAACTAGCATATCACACCGTCATGCAATATGTGAGGATGCTTTCTATTGTGGACCGGTAAAAGGAGGTAATCAGTCGTGCACAGACATAAGGGAGGATCGCCTGCTGATTGCCTGCTGACCAGCAGTAATGCTGATAGGTAATCAATCTTCTGTGATGGGGAACTGCTGCCTCCTTCACTCAATATAAGGGCAAGGAGAGTGGAGCATAGGCAAGTCCAGAGAAGGTCTGTGAGGCTACTCAGGAGGAGGCCAACCCACCCTCCTCCTAAGTTACTTCCCTCCAAGTGTAGCCTTGCAGCCCTTCTCTAGGCTTGCTTAACAATGGTGAGATTCAATTTTTTTTAGCCATCAGTTCTGTGGGCGTGCCTTTGTGGACATGCTTCATGCATGAATGTGCACTTTGCGCATGCACACAGATTTTCTACTGTGGCAAACTGCTGTGCCTGCAAAGCAGCTGAGTTTCAAAACCAGGAAATAAGGTTCAGTATAGAGCTGGGGTGGATGGAAGTCCCAGCAGCTGATCATTGGAGCAAACCAGTTCATTCACATATGATTCTCAGAGCTACCGGTTCAGGTGAACTGGGCCAAATCGGTGGAATACACCACTGTTGCCTAAGCTCCACTCTCCTTGTCCTTGGTCAGTGGAGTAGACAGCTGTTACTCATCAGGGGAAATTGGCTGATCCTGTGCAGGCAGGCAGCTCTCCCCTCTGGTTGACCATCTCCCCCAATGCCTGAGGGACCCAGGACAGCATCGTCCTCAGCCCTTGGAGTGTCAGATGGTCCCAGTTCCAACTCCTACTCCTCTGAACTGGGCTCTGAGGGAGCCATGTTATAAATAACAGTTTTTAAAAAACCCTGATCCCAAGGATGTTATGTTCCTGCTCTCAAACAAACACCAGAAAGGCTAGCATGGCAATTCCCAGGAGATCAAATACATTTGAAATGCAAATGTTCAAATATTGATTTTTCACAGGCAATAAATATAAAGCCATGAAGTTCAACTCGTCTAAAAATGAGCACCTTAAATATTTATGAATTATCCATCTACTCAGTGTGAACAAAAGGCAGGCCAGGCCTCCAGGATTGAAGTTTAGATATCTGTCATTTTGGAACTTGGAATGCCACATTCGGTACAATATCACCTTCCAAGTCCAGATCAAACAATCGAGTGCCTCATACACTAAACAAGCATTAAGTGACCCCAAGATTTCACCCCACTTCATTATCCAATTCAGTACTGAAACAAGGATTAGGTGGATTCTATATTTCTTCCAATGCTACTAAATTAAGAAGTAGGTACAGTATATATGTGGGATATGGTGGCTCAGTGGCTAAGACACTGAGCTTGTCAGTCAGAAAGGTCGGCAGTTCAGCGGTTCAAATCCCTAGCACGACATAATGGAGTGAGTCCCATTACTTGTCCCAGCCAACCTAGCAGTTTGAAGGCACGTAAAACTCCAAATTGAAAAATAGGAACCACTTTGGTGGGAAGATAACAACGTTCCATGTGCCTTCAGTGTTTAGTCATGTTGGCCACAGGACCAGAAAGACATCTTCAGACAGCACTGTCTCTTTGGCTTTGTAACAGAGATGAGCACCACCCCATAGAGCCAGAAACAACTAGCATGCATGTGTGAGGGGAACCTTTACCTTTAAAATATGTCTGTCAGATCAACAGGAGGTTTTAAATTTCAGTCACATGAAATAATTATTTCTTCTCTAAATCAAATATCAAGATGGAATAAAGAGCTAGGTAGCAATTAGGAATGGGAATAGAAAGAAACAGAAATGAAAGGGGTTTATTTCCCTTCTGCATCAAAATATAATCTTTTAATTCATAAATTCATTCCATCTCTTTTCTGCCTTAATCATATATTCATACAGATGTATGTTTAAAGTACATATTTTCAACTCAAAATGTACTTGTGCATCATAAACATATGTAAATGCATCTTTCTCAAAAGATTTGTTTCTACAAGTGTTTCCAGGAGAAAATACACATTTTTTAAATGCGTTGAATGCATTTAAACAAGTTGGAAATGTTCTGAATCCAAATGATTGTGTTCTGACCTGCACTTTCATCTGGGATGCATGAATCAGATTTGTTATTCTCAAAATTCATGAAGATCAAATTATTCAAGTATTTCTAGAGAAGAGGTGAGCTATAGAAGCTTTTGTTTCAATATATATATATACTGGGGGGGGGGGAACATGAGCTTCAAATTGAAAAAGAAAGCCTCAGCCAGACGAACAAAACCACTGGAAAATATGAATACTTTAGAAAGACAAAGACATGTTTATTTTTTATATATATATATACATTTTATTTGGGTTACACACAAAATACAAGTAAAACATTCTTTTTTGAAAATAGCATGGTCCCAAGTTACACTTCTTCATACAAGACACAAACTCAATTTCATGCTCACTTTTATGTTCTATTCCATATCTTATTACTTCTTACATTTTCTACATGGTTTTCTCCTCTTTAATTTTCTCAATTTTATTTTAATTATCTCATATCAATTCAAATCATTTATATTTATACTTTTTATGTTCTGTTTTCAATTTCATATTATTTTTTCTCATTAAACAAAAATCTTTCATCTACATCCATTAACTCTTATTTAAACTTCAATATATACCTTAAGTTTATGACCTTCAATATAATACATAACTTCCAATCGAATTCTGCTTGGTACATTCTTAAAATACACATATATTTTTAAAAAGTGATTATAAATATATGTAATTAAAACACTATTCCATTCAATTCAGTCTATCATTATATTCAAGTTAAGTCTTAACATCTTTAACATTTCTTTTCAATTAAATATCATACTTTCCTTCGGAAACTTTATAAGTTTTCGTATAATATGTTTTTCTCCTATTCTCTTCCCTTATATTATAATAGCATGATAATAATTAAAATTCCCATCCTTTCCTAATTCAATTCGTGTCATTCATTTTATTTCATTATTATTAACAACATTTCATTAGATTACGATAACTATTTTATCCATCTTAATCATACACTGTTTATATTTTCTAAAATTATTCTATTTCTAAATAAACAATACTATCTTATGTACCTTGCAGGAATCCCTTTTTCTAATAAATTTTCAACATTATCTCTAAATAGGCCTGTTTCTCCATATTTTTGTTTCTTGTCCTTTTAACTTCTTTTCCTTTCCTTCTTGTTCCTCCTCCCTTTTTACCCCTGTTTTCTCGCATTGTAATTCCTTCTTCTGCATCTCTTTTCTGTGGCTTTTCTATATTTTATACTTAATTATTCACTCTATTTTTTTGGGGGGTTGTTTTTTCAAAATTTAAACTTTCATTCTCTTTCCCCCTTCCTTTAATTTCCCCATGTACAATTACTTGTATTTAAAGATGTTCTTCTTTCCCAGTCTTCTTTGTCTGCGGCATTTATTGTTGTTTCTCAATTATTCCAGATCTCCATTTCTAAGAATTGAAATATGACAAAAAGAACCTCTCCTTGCTTTGCATCTTCTTTGTACTTTTAGTTCCATTTCACGTTCATCTAAAAGTAGTGCCTATTTAAACAACTTTAATCAATCACCAATGATCTTTAGGTCATTCACAAACACTACAAAGAATCCGAAATCATCAAGTAATCGATAGTCCTGAGTTATATCTTCTTATTTCTTTTTCGGACTTTTCTTCCTTGGGGTTTTTGTTGCTGATATTTCAGTTGAGGACATGTATCTTTTGGAAGTCTTGTTGAGATTTTGCTGTAAGTTTTTTTTAATTCCAGGCAGTCTCTCCCTTCCAGATCCTACCCTTTTATCTTTTTCCTCTCTTTCCTGTTTTTCAAAAGCTTTTAATTATCCAAGAAAATCTTTATTATCCCTTTGATTTTTATTTTCAGCATTAATGTCTATGATGTCAAAGTGGATTTTTTGGTCCAATTTCTTATAAGCCCTGTCACACTGCACCACAGATCGAAATGAGGATGTAAAACTTTGGAGAAAAAAACACTTGCCACCATGGTTTAATCGCCCGATGCCCTTCGTTCTGCTACCTCACTGCCTCCGTTTGCTTCTCTCTCATCCAATCCAAGCATCCGTCTATTGACATTCACTCCGCTCACGAAGGCTTTGAGCTGCTTCAAAACCTTTTGAGCGGAAAAACTGACTTCAATGCATCCGTTCTTGCATCCTCTAGCATACGCGGGACATCGCTTCTGCATCCCATTCACATCATGTACTCCGCTAGGACCAAATACCGCGGCCGCCATCCCGCACAACTTAAATCTGCTTCATTGGTCAACCGGACGCACGCGGGAAGCGGAACGGACACTCAGCAATTAGTAGCGAGGCAAAAATAGGATGAAGGGATGCAGTTACGCATCCGTCATCGCTATGTATATGCTCTGCATCCTCTACTCATCTCTCTTGCATCCCTCTAGCGTCCTCTACGCATTCTGCTCTGCATCCCTCTGCGATCCGCTTCATCCGCTAGTTCCTTCCATTCTGCATACCTTTTCATCCGCTCTCGTTCTCCCCGCGTCCGTTCCTTATCTGTTTATCCGCCTCTGCTTTGCATATTTGTTGCCCTTTAGAGGCGGATAACAATGGATGAACATTTTCTTGTCGCTGTGTCCTTCTTCTACTACAACGTTTTGCATCCGTTGGGCAGGTTGTGGACAGGGCTTTACTTAAGTCTCTTAGCTGTCAGTAATAGAAAAGGAGAAAACCAAATCTTTTCCTTTTCTCTCTCCTTCACAGCTTAAAATCTCTTCTTAGGGAACAATGTTATTGTTTTTTAACAGTTTCAATTCCAGGATACCTTATTTGTTGCTTTTGCTGTTTGAACCGGTCAACAAAATTTTTTTCCTCTTATCTTCCTCCTGCACATTCTTTTCCAGTCAAGTTCTTCTTTGTGGTAGCCATTTCTGACCACCGCTGCAACCGCCTTCAGGAAAGGAGTAATGGCCAGCTGGGGAGGAGAGATGCGGCTCTCCTCAAACCTGCTGGAGTCTCCCCCCTCTTCACCACCTCTACGGGGTGGCTTAGCCCCAAAACCAGCTGGCTTAGGGCGCTCCAGCGGCAAGCACAGATTGAAGCCTCACAGAGATGAGGTTTCAGTCTGTCACTGGAGAAGCTCAAACCGGAAGTCCCAAACACATGTTTATCTTGTTCCATTTCGATAATAATACAAAAAATGTCCCTACGTTCAAGGAGAGAAGCAACCTAGAACTAAGGAGAAATTTCCTGACAGTTAGAAAAATTAATCAGTGGAACAAGTTGCCTCCAGAAGTTGGGAATGCTCCAACACTGGAGGTTTTTAAGAAGAGACTGGAACAACCATTTGTCTAAAATGGGATAGGGTTGAGGGGTGTGTTGGACTAGTAAAATTCCAGTTGTGTTATCTTGTTCTGTTCCGAATACGTACTTTTGGTCTTCATGTAGACAAACTCTTTATCCAATATACTGGAAACTCCAATATAAGGTTTTGATGTACCTTTCTCTGCATGCTTTTGGGACCATTTGTGCATGTCTTTCCTGCATGCTGTCAGGGTTCCAATGGATGCCCTAATAAATTCATGAACCAAGTTTCAGAAGAAATTGAATTATTTGTTAGGAGCAACATGTGGGCACTTTTCCCAAGTGCAGTCGACTCTGCCCTACATAATTTACTGCCCACCTATGATCTTGTTTCCCTCCTCTTCCTAGGGCATGTTATAAGTCACATTCTCCAATGAAGCATTTTCATGGGCTGTGGAAAACATGCCTTTCTGGCTAGGCTTGGTAACTTGAGACACAGTCTGGAGAAAGGTATATATGGAATGTGCTTCTGGTCATGGCAACTAAATTGCTCCATCAGATTTCCCCCCTCCTTCTTATGGCAACTCGAGAGTAAGCCAGGAATGCTTTACAAGTTGACACATGGCTTTTGTCAACGGCACTCTTAAAAAATGTATCACTGAATTAACCATTCAAATGACAAGGGAAGGATTGTTGTACTTGGGTGGTGTGAATTCTGGAGGGTCAATTAGATCAACTTGTGTCCAGATGAAGGAACTTTCATCCAACCTTCTAATCATGTTGAGATGTACAGAATAAGGCCATGCCGAATCAAGCTTGGGGGGATAATGGCAACATTTCAGCAAAAGCTGGCTGTAACTAATTTCCAATTTGTCATGTCAATAAGAAATTCCCAGACCCTTAAGTAGAATACGCATCTACCTATGGAGATATTATATGAAAAATTGACAGTTTTAAAATATTTGAAAGGATGCTCTACAAAGATAATGAGATTTGCCACAGTTGAAGAGTTCTCTTCTCTGACTTTTTCATCAGTTGCAAAATAGGCAACATTAGAAGACAGATCTGAACCATCTGTTGGCCATGAGATAATAATGAAATGATTGTAACACAATAATCAGATTGTGTATTTTAATCAGGTAAGGTGAGAAAAAAGAATCCCAATATATGTAACTGCTCTGAATAAACTTGGCAATCCATATAAATAAATATGTTTTTTTTAAAAAAGAAAACATTTATTTTATTATATGCAATGAAAAAAGCCAGTTCTCTGGATATTTTAAAACCATCCAACCACCTTATTAGTATGCAAGTAATTAGGAGACAACAGATAAAAACAATGGCTTTAAGAAAATAGGGAGGACTCATAGTGCTACAATAATTTTGTGGTTCAGTAAAGCTGTGATTATCGTCATCTCCCTAATTCATTTCCTCTTGAACAAAAATGCTATGGAGGAATTATTTGCAAAAATGTTCAGGAGTCCTTGAAATGAAAAGTGAGATGGCTACATCAGCTCAGATCAAAAAGTTTTCCCAAAGTGTTTTTTTCTTTTCCATCAGGAAGATGGCTATGCAGCTGGAATCAGTTGGATTTAGTTGTGATTGATACCCACTAGATTACTGCAACTGGAGATCATAAATACGTTCAATTGAAAGTTCTATTGTAAAAGATTAAATCTACCATTCATGCAGTTGCTTACTTGATCAAGCTTGATCTAATTAAGCCATTTTGCACCTACAACCTCATCTTAAACTGTGGATTAAAGGTGGATGTTGTAGCTCCAGTCCCAAACCATCTTCTTTTCACACATAACTCAAGGTTATAACTCATAACTCAAGGTTAACCGAACCAAACTTGACTGCAGAAAATACGACTTCAGCAACAGAGTGGTCAACGTCTGGAACACTTTACCTTCTTCCCCAAACGCCAAATACTTTAATCTTAGACTGTCAACAATTGACCTCATCCCCTTCCTAAGAGGCCTGTAGGGGGCATGCATAAACACACCAATCGTTCCTACCGTCCCTGTCCTATTGGGTTTTTTTAATTTTTCTTATAAGTATCTATCTCATGTATTCAAAACTATGTTTATTCTTATACCTGTATCTTGTAAGTGATTGACGAGTCAAATAAATACTAAAAAATACAAAATATCCCTGCTTTGCTTAACAACTAGTCTGATACTCAAACGCTTGATCATTATTTTACAACAGTTTGTTGATATTAAACTGATTCCATAAAAAGCACTTAAAAATGGTTTAGTAACATTACTGCTTCAGGAAATGCGGGTTCTATTTAAGCAATTCATTAAATCCCCACAAGCAGAAGCCCTTCCTTGCATTAACAGTTGCTTGGTTAATGATTTTTGCTCTGCAAAAATTGCAATCCATCTGTCTCTACATTTATCCCCTCTCAGCCAGTCTATGCCTCTGATGAAGTAGGTCTCTTTTCTAACAAATATTTAGTAAAGTGCCATGGACCATTGACCATTCACTTAATGCCAGGCTGATTGCTCATCTGCTGGATCAAAACCTTCAGATTAAGTACAACACCGAAATTTGGATTTTTTGAAAACAATTTCTAACTCCTCCGCTGACAATAGAATTCCCTATGCCTCCACAATCTGGAGCTGCACTGCCTGCGGTCTGATCTAAGCATGGTGCACAAAATTGTCTGGTACAACATCTTCCCTGTCAACAACTTCTTCAGCTTCAACCACTATAATACACGGGCAAACAACTGTTACAAACTCAAGGTAAACCACTCCAAACTCGAGTGCAAAAAATATGACTTCAGCAACAGAAGGGTCAATGCCTGGAACACCCTACCTGCTCTGTTGTTATAGCCTCAACCCCTCACAGTTTCAACCTCAAACTGTCTACAGTGGACCTCACCCCATTCCAAAGAGGTTCTTAAAGGGGGCGTGCATAAGCATGCCAGCATGCCTACCATCCCTGTATTACTGTCCCCATTTATCTGTATTTACTCCCCTTATTTATGTTCAAAGATATACTTGTTATCTTGTACATGTTTGACAAGTGAACAAACAAATAAACAAACAAATTAATGAATGAATAAATAAATAAATAAATAAATAAAAAAGAATCCAGTGCTAAATTAATTAGCCTAACCTACTGGTAGTTCTCAACTTACTACAACAATTGAGCCCAAAATTTCTGTTGCTCAGGGAGACATTTGTTAAAGGAGTTTTGCCCTGTTTTATGACTTTTCTTGGCACTGTTGTTAAATGAATCACTGAAGTTGTTACATCAGTAACACAGTTGTATAGTGAATTTGGCTTCTTCTTTGATTTTGCTTGTCAGAACACAAAAGGGGATTATATGATCCAAGGATATGATCATTGTCGTATTAATATGAATCAGGTGCCAAGTGTGACTGAATTTTATTTTATTTTTTGAAACTTTTATTTGGGTTTTCACAAAAAATAATAATAATAATAATACAAATAAAACATATTTTTTTGAAAATAGCATGGTCCCGGGTTACACTTCTTCATACAGACACAAACTCAATTTCATGCTCACTTTTATCTATTTCCATATCTTATTTAACTGTTTTACATTTGCTACATAGTTTTCTCTCTCTCTTAATTTTCCAATTTTATTTATATATCTTCATATCAATTCAAATTCATTTATATTGTCTTTGGTCTGTCCTTTTCAATTTTCATATTTTCTTCTCATTTAAACAAATTGTTTCTCCTGTAGTTCCTAATTGAGTATGACACCTTTATATCTTTAATTCATTCCATTCAACTTCTTATTTAAACTTCAATATATACCTTAAGTTTATGACCTTCAATATAATACATAACTTCCAATCGAATTCTGCTTGGTACATTCCTTAAAAATACATACTATATTTTAAAAAGTGATTATTAAATATGTCTAATTAAAAACACTCATTTCCATTCCAATTCAGTTCTATCAGTAATATCATAAAGTCCATTAACATCTTTAACATTTCTTTTCAATTAATATCATACTTCCTTCAGAAAATTATAAGTTTTCCGTAATTACTTATTTTTTCTTCATACTTTATAACTTCTGTTCCTTTCCTTCTTCTTTCTCCCCCCTTGTTTACCCCCTTGTCTCTCTACTTCTCATTCTCTTTCTGTATTCCCATCTTCTGTTGCTTTCTAAATTTATACTTTATTTTTCAAACGAATCGTGTGCGGCCTTTTCTTGGGTTTGGTTTTTGGAACTTAACTTAAACTCGGTTTAAACTTTTCATTCTGTTTCCCCCCTGTCTTTTTCCCCCAACAAAAATTACTTTGTTTAGTGTAAAGACTATTTTCTCTTGTCCCAGGTCTTCTTTTTCTGCAGGCATTTATGGTTGTTTCTCATAGTTCCAGTCTCCATTTCTAAGAATTGAAATATTGAAGCCAAAAGAACGCTCTCCCTTCTTGTGCATCTTCTTTATACTTTTAAAGTTCCATCTTTCAGTTCATCTAAAAGTGGAGCCATTTTAAACACTTTTAAACAACCCAACCCGATTGATTTTAGTCATTCAAATGCAATAAACCAAAAATCCAGAGAGTCCAACAAATGAATAAATACTTCCCAACTGTTTCTTCATGCTTCTTTTTTCACTTTCATTCTAGGGTTTTACAGTTGTTTGCCCCAATTTCAGTTAAAATGTATCTTTTTAGAAGTCTTTTGAGTTCTTTACTGTAAATTCTTTTAATGTTCCAGGCAGTTCTCCTCCCTTTTTTCCAGATTCCTGCCCTTTTATTCTTTTTCTCTTCTTTTCCTGCTTTTTAAAAGCTTGTAAAGTATCCCAGAAATCTTTTATCCCTTTGACATTTTATTTTCAGCTTAAATGCCTATTGATGTCAAAGTGGATTTTTTTTCCAATTTCTTATTTCAATCTCTTAGCTGTCAGCATAGGGAAATTGAGAGATGGAAAAAAAAAACCAAATCCTTTCCCTTTTCTCTCTCCTTCGTTGTTTCAAAGTCTTCTTTGGGAACAATGTCACTTTTTTTTTAGTTTAAATTCCAGGGTACCTTAGTTGTTGCTTTTGCAGTTTAACCCAGTCAATCAAAACTTTCTCTTCTCATCTTCCTCCTGCACATTTTTTTCTGGTCGAGTTCTTTGAGGTGGCCATTTCTGACCTCCGCTGCAACCGCCTTCGGAAAAGGGAGTAATGGCCAGCTGAGGAGGAGAGATGCAGCTCTCCTCAGCCCTGCTGGCAGTCTCCCCCCTCTTCATCACCTCTACAGGGTGGCTTAGCCCTGAAACCAGCCGGCTTGGGGCGCTCCAGCAGCAAGCATGGATCAAAACGACGCACGATCGTGGTTTCGATCTGTCCACCAAGAGGCTCAAACTGGAAGTCCCCTGAATTTTGATGATTTGACCCTGGGGATGTCATAAGTGTGAAAAATTTTCCTAACTGACTCTTTTCAAGTGCTGTTGAAGGTCTATGAAGGTCACTAAACAAACTTTTCTAAATTGAGGACTTCCCATTCTTCCAAAATGAAGTAATATGATTTGGTTCTGCAACCCAACAAAACAGACACAGGCTCCAGAGAGTAATTAGGGCTGCAGAAAAAAACAATTGCTACCAACTTGTCTTCCATGGAGGACCTGTATACTGCTCGAGTCAAAAAGAGGTCTGTGAAAATATTTACAGACCTCTCACATCCCAGACATAAACTGTTTCAAGTCCTTCCCTCAAAACGACACTATAGGGCACTGCACACCAGAACAACTAGACAGAAAGACAGGTTCTTCCTGAATGCCATCACTCTGCTAAACAAATAATTCCCTCAACATTGTCCAACTGTTTACAAAGTCTGCACTACTATTAATACTAATCTTCTCATCACTCCTTATCACCCATCCCTCCCACTTGTGACTGTATGTCTGTAACTTTGTGGCTTGTATCCTTATGATTTTTATTGACTGTTTCCTAGTATGATTTAATTGCTTATTGTACCCTATCACTGTTATTAAGTGTTGTACCTTATGATTCTTGACTCTTGATGAATGTTTCTTTTCTTTTATGTATACTGAAAGTATTTACACCAAGACAAATTCCTTGTGTGTCCAGTCACTATTCTATTCTATTCTATTCTATTCTATTCTATTCTATTCTNTCTGTTCTGTTCCGCTCCGTTCCGTTCCATTCCATTCCATTCCATTCTATTCTATTCTAATATGTAGTCTAGCCTTCTGATCTTCTAACACTTTTTTTTTTGCAGCTTCCCAATTCTCAGCCTGGGAAAAACTTTGAAGTGAGGCAAGATTGACAGCAAACTGTTTTTCAATTCAAGTAGCCACAACACAACACAGCAGAAAACCTGTCATTTGATTTTCTGTCTGATATGACATGTTTCTGCTGTTTTCTGAAGGGCTGCCACAAACTCTTGAACATGTTTGTTGTCTAATTTGTTTCACAAGTCAAGCTCATAAGTTCCTGGTAGAATTTCTTCTGAAACTAAAACATTCTTCACTGTCCAACCTTAGCTGATTTGGAAAGATTGGAGCCGGTTACTAGCAGGGGGAATATAACCAGGGAATTCCAGAGTTGTAGGCTAGGCAAAGAAGTAAACAAAACAAAATCCTGAAACAGCAAAAAAAAAAATAGAAAATGATTTTGATATTTTTATTGTTGTAAAAAAAATGATGGTGCGGTGGCCTAGAGGTGAATATGTTTGCCTCCCATTGAAAAGGTTGAGAGTCCAATCTTAGGTAGTAGCAGATGTTCCTCTATCAGGGTGCAAAGAGAAAATATCTGCTGTGAACTCCATGTAGGCAGCAGGAAGGGCATTCAGCCAGTAAATGCTCAGCTCCATTCAGTTGCCCCGACTCCAGCCTGAATAAAGGGATTAAAGAATCATAAAAAGCACCCCCTGAAAAGCAGAACACTGATAATAAGTTCATAAACTCCCTGAGTAGAGCTCAGTTGGAATGAGACCTTTCTAGCTTTTAAAGTGAAGAAATCCAAATTAAAAGTTGATGGGATCCATATCCAAATTAAATTAAGATCCAACACATTCTATGGAGGGGTGCTAATTAAAGCAGCCCAAACAAATGGATGACTAGCTTATGCTTGAGATCCCAATGAACAGGATTCCATGTCTTCTGTTGATAAAGAATTCTACTATCAAATTACTTTTTCTTTTTAGAAAATCTTTCTCAGAAAATTGATTGTCAACTTAAGTCCATCATTCCATATCTTATGTAGTGGGAGGATAAAGATCACTGAATGACATTCTGCTTGTGTGGATTTAAGGAAGTTCAAGATTTCAGAAAGTTAAATCAATTTAATATGTGGGTGGGGGGAAGAAAATAAACCATTTAATGAATCGCAGACCAGATCTCCTATGATTAATATCAAGTAATGAAGAAATAAATAACCCAAACATAAAGTGAACTCAATGTATTTGCATACAATATATTTAATGCCTGGAGCAGCATGGTGGCCTTCAGATTTTAGATGCATGCCTTCCACTTAGAAGGTTGAGAGTTCAATTCTAGGAAGCGGCAGATATTTTTCTCTCTGGGAGCAAAGAGGAAACATCTGCTGTTAGCTCTGCATAGGTGTCAGAAAGAGCATTCAGACAGTAAATGATCAGCTCCGTTCAGTTGCCTTAACTCTACCCCGAGTGAACAGATTAAATGGTCATAAAAAGAAAAAAAATGATGCTAACTAAGGAATAAGGGTAATTATGCTTGGAATATAAGAAAGAGCTCTGATAGCAATAGCATTTAGACTTATATACCACTTTACAGTGCTTTTACAGCCCTCTCTAAGCAGTTTACGGGGTCAGCCTCTTGCCCCCAACAATCTGGGTCCTCATTTTACTGACCTCAGAAGGATTGAAGGCTGAGTCAGCCTTGAGCTGGGATGGATGGATGCATGGGGAAAGGAAGGAAAGAAGGAAAGAAAATAGTCACAGCACTAAGACTTATATACCACTTCATGGTGCTTTTATAGCCCTCTCTAAGTGGTTTACAGAGTCAGAATCTTGCCCCCAACAGTCTGGATCCTCATTTTACCCACTTCATAAGGATAGAAGGCTGAGTCAACCTTGAGCATGGTGAGATTTGAACTGCCAAATTGCAGGCAGCCAGGAGTCAGCAGAAGTAGCCTGCAATACTGTACCACCATGGCTCTTCAGATCAGGTCAAAGGTTATTTTACTCTCGCATTTGGATTCTCACAATGTTCTGATTGCTTCAGACAACCTTTTAAGATTGTTGTTTTTATAGTTCATGATCCAGAAACACTTTAGATCTCTTTCACCTATGCCTATATGCTTGCAACATCTCCACTTATACCTTTGGGTCAATAAGCCAAAATTAACAAGGAGCCATGTTAGATTTGGTAAAAAGTGTGAGAGAGAAAGAGGACCAAGGTAATTTCACACTTTGACCTAAATGAAGTGAACCAATCTTTGATTTAGCAATTTTCTTTCTAATTTCCCACATTTGCCTTTTCATTTTTAAAGATCGGTATAGCCATCATAGACTGCGCAAAAAAGCCAAGATCACTTTGGATTGAAGTGACACAATCAACTTATAATTGACTAATCCTATTTTAGAAGGCAATTGTTTAACATTAAGAGATTCTCACAATTAACCCTGTACTCAGACCTGACCTGCCTTATACCTTTCAGCTGAAGTTTCAACATCAACACCCGCATATACAGAGGTTGACATCATTCAACACTGAAGTTGTAATATTGCAAAAAATGAAATTGGGAGAAATTTTTTTTTAATATGGGTGTACTAATATGGAGATGGCTTCTGTGCAGTGGGAAAGGAAGGCCAAGTGACAAAACATGGCTTACATTGAGATACAAGAGGACAGTGATGGGATTAAAAAAAAATTACTATGGGTTCTGGGGCGTGGTTTGGTGGGCATGGCAGGGAAGGATACTGCAAAATCCCCATTCCCTCTCCACTCCTAGGGAAAGGTGACTGCAAAATTTGCATTCCTTCCCCAGCCCACTGACCTGCTTTCCAGCTCTGTTCTCCTGGGCAGGGCAACCAAAGAAGACTCAGCTGATCAGCTGGGGCTCAATGAGAGGTGCAGAAGATGGAGGAGGGGCCAGTCCAAGGTGGGATTTGCCAGTTCTCCAAACTACTCAAAATTTTTGCTACCAGTTCTCTAAAACCTGTCAGAACCTGCTGAATACCATCTCTGCAAGAGTAGTATTTGCATAACAGAATAGAATTCTTTATATTGGCCAAGTGTGATTGGACACACAAGGATTTTGTCTTGGTGCAAATGCTCTCGGTGTACATAAACAAAAAGATACATTCATCAAGAATCATCAGGTACAATACTTAATAATAGTTATAGGGTACAATAAGCAATCAAATCATACTAGGAAACAGTCAATATATAGTGAATGACAGAGTTGGAAGGGACTTTGGAGATCTTCTAGTCCTACTCCATGCCCAAGCAGGAAACCCTATACCATTTCAGACTCTTCTTAAAAACCTCCAGTGGTGGAGCAACCACAACTTATAGAGGCAAGTCGTTCCACTGATTAATTGTTCTAACAATCAGGAAATTTCTTCTTAACTGTAGGTTGGTTCTCTACTTGATTAGTTTCCCTCCATTACTTCTTGCCCTGCCTTCAAATGATTTGGAGAATAGGTTGACCCCCTCTTCTTTGTGATAGCCACTGGGATATTGGAACACTGCTATCACTGCAATGACAATGATGTCACTATGTATGTGTTAGCATTCTGACATCATTGCATTTTGCTACAATCCTTGTGGTAAGCTCAACAGTCCCTTGTGCATTGTGGCACAAATGCTTAGCCCTCTGTCTCTACACTTTCCATACATTTCAGTGGATGCAATGGCCTGAGGGTACTTGTCCCTGTCATTACTCTTCATCAAATGTTACATTTTCAAATCAAATTAAATCTAATTAAATCAAATCAATCTTCATTGTGGTCATTAACCAGGACAAAATGCAACATGTTGTGAATGTGCTTCCTGTATTCTTTCTGCTTCATATAGCTGAATATGGAGCCACTGAATTTATTTTTTGTTGCCCTGGAGGGTAACACTAGAATAAGCTGATGGAAAGTTAGATGAAGTAGATGCTGACAAACATTAAGTGATTATTTGATAGTAGTTCTCTGTCTTGGAAGGTGATAGATTCTACTTTATGGGCACTGCATAAGTATCTTGTTTATAGACATAAGAGCTACAGCTTCCTTGGCAGGGAGCCCAATAGAGATAAGCAAAGACAAATGAATACAGAGAAACTGAAGCAGAAAAAAATGTGGGTTTTTTTTTATGCTTTCTGGTGGATTTCTTGCAGATGTTCCATTACTAAAATATTGTAGGTAACATTATCAATGATGATGTTACCTAGTTTGGTAATGGAATGTCTTCAAGAAAACCACCAAGCTCAGAGAGCACCAAGGTTCCTACAGTTCAATTCTGAGCTACAAATATTATTGTCTATTACAGGAAAAGATCTTACAAAAGAGGATAGCATCTGCAAGAGATGTACGGAGAAGAAACAGTGAAGTTTATCATGATGTTATGTGAACATAGGATGGTGAGATGGCTTAGCAATTAAGATACTGGGCTTGCCAGCTGGAAAGCTAACAGCCTGGGTCTGAGGCCTGAGCATTGCATGACAGGGGTGAGCTCCCATTGCTTATCCCAGCTCCTGTCAACCTAGCAATTTGAAAGCATGCAAATGCAAGTAGATAAATAGGTACCATGGTACAAAAGCTGTGGTAGTGCAGTGGTTAGAATGCAGTACTGCAGGCTAAGTCACTGCTCTCTTCTGGAATTTGATCCTGACTGGCTCAAGATCAATTCAGACTTCCATCCTTCTGAGAACCCAGATTGTTGAGGACAATGTGCTGATTCTGTAAACCACCTGGAGAAGGCACTGTGAAATGGTATAAAAGTCTAAGTGCTATCCCTATCACTTCAGCAGGAAGGGTTCCATGTCCTGTAATTACATGCTGGCTACATGATGATGTAAGCATCTCTTAGATAACATAGGCATCCTTGGCTGAAAATCAGAGATGAGTACTGCCCTCCTGTGAGTTGGTCACAACTGAACAGGGGAAACCTTTACATCATGTGCAAATACACAGCCAGTTTGGTGTAGAGGTTGAAATATAGGCTACAAATCAGGAGACCATGAGTTTTGGCAATGCCTTGAGATAAAGCAAGCTGGGTGACCTTGGACCAATTACTCTCTCTCATCCAGAGGTGGGATTTAATTTTTTAACAACCGGTTATGTAGGTATGGCTTAGTTGGTGGGCATGGCTTGGTGGTCATGTTATTGGCTGGGCATGGCCAACTCAACATCACTCACATCGAGGCACGCATCTCCTCACCTGGCTTCTCATGATTGTGGGGATGCTGCAACAGTCATAAATGTGAAAAACGGTCATAAGTCACTTTTTTCAGTGCAATTGTAACTTTGAATGGTCACTCCACACAAGCAAAGTACCAGCAAAGGAGGAAAAAAACCTTCAGAGAAGTTACTGAGACAGGAAGTCTAGTCCTGCCAAGAAAGTAATAAGGGTTAACAGGGAGGCAGTTTCTGAAAGCAACACCAGAATGTTACCTTCCTGCCTTCTTTATAGGAATAGGCCAATAATTTCTTCTAACAGCCAGTTCTCTGAACTGCTTAGAATGTTAACAATCAGTTCTACTGAATAGATGCGAACCTGTAGAATCCCACCCCTTCTCTCATCCCTGGAAAGCAAGCAAAGACAAGCTGTTTTTGAAAATGTTGCCAAGGAAACTGCAGGGAGTTGGTCCTGGTAGTGAGCAGGAGTCAGGGTTGACTTGCTGGGCCACAGCAACAGCAGCACTATATCAACTGGAAGGTCTTCTGAAATCTTGCCAAGAAAGCTGAACGGGTTTCTATAAGCAGTGACCAGGAGTCAACAACGACTTGAAAGCACATAAACACATATGCCAAAAGTAGCACTGACATCAACCATGGTGCAAGAATAAAATTGGGTCATTTCCACAAGGACACCATCAGGCCTGTGATGTCATTTTGAAGTCATTATTGCTTGTTACAACCACCAAGAATTGTTGAATTAATTTTAGACTAGCAATTGGGAATTGGGGGTATCCAGATGAAAATCTCTGCCTAACCATGGAGCTAAATAAGGCTGACTTCTCTTTCAGTTCAAGCAGACTCACTGAGCTGCTGTTCAGAGAATAATACCAAGAATCCCCAATAATACCAGACCTTGGATTTTTTTAAAAATAGATTATAAATCACACCTTTATTTTTTTTAAAAAAAATATATCATGATATGCAAATTGTGATTTATGGGTTTCCATATTTAGTGAAATGAGATAATTTTGATTTCCCCAAGAAATTATAGATAAACAAACCATAGCTTAGTAGGATGCCTGGATCTCTATTGCAGAACAAACTCTCTTGATTGGTCCTAAGTGAATGTTAATTGCCAGAACATTAGTCTGAGATTCTCAAGTTCTTTTCCCTTTAAGTGAAGCTCTGGTATTTTTTTCAATGTTGCCAGATCAAATGATGGGTGGCCCTGTAAGCAAGCACCCAAGAGAGCTCTACAAGAGACTGACCTTCACTTTGATGCTATGCTAAGCAGCATGTCTCCTTTCATGTGCTTTTACATGGTTGAATGCTAATCACTTTCAGGCATTTCTGGGAGAGTCTTGAAGGACCCCAAGGATTTGGAGGCATATAGACTGCATGCTCTTCATTCAGAACCAGACGAATTCAGTTTTTAAGAAGAGGTTGGGTAGCCATTTGTCTGAAGTGGTGTAGGGTTTCCTGCCTAAGCAGGGAGTTGGACTAGAAGACCTCCAAGGTCCCTTTTAACCAGAGGTGGTATTCAACTGGTTCTGACCAGTTCTGGAGAACCAGTAGCAGAAATTTTGAGTAGTTCGGAGTGGAAAAGCTTGTCTTTGGAAGTTCAGGAAGTTTCATCACTTGAGATTTTCAAGAAGAGATTGGACTTCCATCTGTCAGAAATGGTATAGTGTCTACCACTTGGGTGGGGGGGTTGCACTAGATGACCTACAAGGTCCTTTCCAACTCTGATTATCTGTTACCTGTTAAATTTCAGATTCTCCACTGTTGCATTAAGAACTGTTTTATTCAAAAATAAATGAAGGCTAGACAGAAAAGCTCTCATTGGCCCAGATGATATCACTAGCAATTAAAGTTGAATATGTTGTGGGGTTTTTTTGCCCTTTCTCTTCCTGGCCAAAGAAATCTGAGGTTTAGCTCATGTCTCCTTTCTATTTGCTTTAAGTTCACTAGGATTCCGCTAAGCAACTGTAACAAGTTCCAAAAATGTTGAGCAAAGGTTGAGATCTTGCCCTCTAAACAAAGCAAAGAAGAAGAAAAAATCCTTTCTGACATTATATCACATTTCAGCTTCTCCGGGAAGGAAGGAATGCAGGAGGGAACTGTATTATGACTAAAGTGGTGTTTACGGATGGCATTTTAGCTTCTGGTCAGTGTACTGAGACACCACAGGCAATTATAAACAAACATCCGAGAAGGAGAGAGCGTATCCTGCTGGTAAATCCCAGATAATTACATATAATCACACAGCATTCATTGTAAAGCATTTTTAAAAACCCTCTGATGTCCACCTGCCTTTCTCTTTCTTGTGTCTCTTATCAGAACAACTCTGTCCATCCATCCGTCTTTCTGTCCATCTGACTGTCTGTCCATCTCTCCTTCCATGTGTCAGACAGACAGACAAATGACAAACGGACGCACTGGACGGACAATGGACAGACGCGACAGGAACAAACGGACAGATGGAACAGACGATACATGCGACAGGAACAGACGCATGGACGACGGGACAGACGGACACATGGAGGTAGGTACCGATCGGACTGAGTGAGAGGACAGACAGACACCACGACGGACAAATCGGACAGACGGGATAGAAGACGGAAAGACAGAATGGACAGATGGACGGAAGGAAACGCATGGACGGATGGACGGACTGATTGTATGGAACAGATGGACGACGGACACATGGAGCAGATGACGGCCCATGGACAAGACGGTGGACAGAAGACAAGGGACGTACAGACCAGATGGCGATGGCAGGACAGTTACGGGACAGACGCGACGAAGATAGACGTATGCTGACGAACGGATAGACAGACGGAATTGACCGAAGGACAGATAGGGCCAGATAGACAGCTGACAGATGGATGGGCATGGACGATGGAGAGAAGATAGATGGATGGGACAGATGGATCAGATGGACAGATGATGGCAGACCAGACGGAAGATGGACAGAGGATGCGACAGACAGCAGGACAGACGGACGGATGGACAGAAAGACAGAAGACAACAGACGCATGGTACGGAGGACACAGACAGGACTACAACAGATGGAAGGCAGCATGGACGGACAGGCATGACAGACGATGGAACCGATGGATGTGGAACAGACTGCGACAGGCAGACAGACACGAAATGGACAGCAGACGGACAGACCGAACGGGACGAGACAGATGAAGTACGGATGACAGTATCGGACAGAGAGGACAACAGAATGGACAGATGCACAGATGGACAGACATATGTCATGGACGGACAGACAGAGGAGACCGGAGACAGACGGCACAGACGGAAGATACAGACAGAGTGACAGATGGACATAGACAGACAGATGGATAAGATGGCATAGATGGATAGATGAACAGACACAGATAGACAGATGCTGAGGGAAAAAGCGGACAGATGGACAGACAGACAGACCAACGACAGAGAAGATGCGACATGATGGCAAACACGACAGATGGACAGCATGACAAGACAGGACAAGACAGACAGAATGGACAGACAGACAGAATGGACAGACAGAGGGATGGCAGCACAGAGGGACAGATGCGACAAGACGGATGGAGGGACTGACAGATGGTATACACGGATGACCGATGCGCCCATAATGCTGGATGGACCAAACTGGATGGACAGACAGACAGACTGATGGATGACGGATAGACTGGATGGAACGACGGACAGACAGACAGGAGGGACGATGGAATGGCGATGACACCTATTCCAGCGTGACGCAGCTTACCTATCAAAGACCCTCGAATTGCATTAAACTTACAATGTGTCTTGGTTCTGTTTCCTTCACACATAGGCAAGCCTCTAAACTACAAAGACAACTCGCTTAGCTCTCCAGGATAGAGAGAAAACATAAACACCGTGTGGACTTTGATTTTGGCATGTCTTTTTGACTTTCTACGTTTTTTTTTTCTGCCACGATGTGCCGTGATGCCCACATATGGATTGAACACTGACGCTAAAAAGATGGGATACCGGAAAAGAACTCTCTGGATGCCAGTAAATCCAGATGAGCATTACCAGATATAAGCCTCGATTAACAACTTGATTTGCCCACCGTAATTGATTTTCAATTTCACCACTTCAAAATTAGAATCACCAAATCTGAATGCTACACTGATTACTTGATGTTACATCCAATCGTGTGCCCTTCTTTTAAGCCCATCTTAATACATAGTGGAAGCGATTCCTCTGCCCTTGTCATTGAACCATGTGGAAGTGTTTTGTAAATAAGCTATCATACACATTCTCTTACATCCCTATATCTATATCTTTCTCTGTCTATCTATCTAGCTATCTATCTATCCATCTATTACATCCACTATCATCTATCTATGCTATCTATCATCTATCACTAGGTATCTGATAACTCTCATGATTAGAGATAATGGAAAGTTCCAATTGTGCGACTTCAAGTCAAATCAAACCTGAACTGACTTCGAATTGTTTTCGCACATCCACAAATACATCGGAAGAAAACATGCTGTACATCTTAACATTTTAAATCAGTGTTTCTGAGCAACAAGTCAGAAGTCACAGTGAAGCTTAGAGCCTATATGTTGGTATGAATTTGCAAACATTAGCTATATCACACCCCATTAAAAACAAGGAGCAGATTAAAAATAAGAGAGAAATTTATCTGAACAGTGAGACTGCTCAACCCAGGGGAACAGAGTTGCCTTCGAAAGTTGGAGCTTCTCACCGGAACTTTCAGAAGGGTCTTAATGGACTAAATAACCATACAAGTACCCTTCCAACTCTGATCTGTATTAAAGCTTCAAAGATGACTGCAGATGGCCAGCTCAAATTTCAGATAAAAGAATAAAAAAATATTTGGAAGCAGAAATTCTTCTGTGCCCTGAATTTATACTAAGAGATTAACCAAGGAGCAAAGAAAGCAGAGGAGCAAAGACAAAAGGAGTAGATTGAAAAACCAATTTTTCTTTGGTTCTTGAGAGAAGCACATGTATATTATTAAATCCTAAAAACGCGGATAGCACAATTTTGTTGAGCAAAAAAAGACATCCAATCTTGTAATAATAACTGAAGGCCTACTCATCCAAAAAGGATACAAGTGGGCGGAAACAAGAAACTAACTGATTGGGCTGATTTCAAGTTACAGTCTAATGTAATTTAGAAGTTCCATCTAAGTTATCTACCACAGATAGTCTTCCTGCAGCTTGTACTTAATGATTTCATTCTTCTGTCACATTTAAAAAACACCATTGGTAACAACATCCATCTGATTCCAAATGATCAGAATAGCACTCTAACAAAAATACCGTGTGCGTCTGATCATCTAATCCTCCTATCGTATCTATCTGTCTATCCATCTACCTACCTATTCTATAACTAATCTATTATCTATCTATCCTATCTATCTACTATCTATCTTATCTTATCTTATCTATCTATACATCTATCATACGTTCATCATCAATCTATCTACCTGTCATCCATCTCTCTCTCTCTCTCTCATCTATCTATCTGTCTATCATCACTATCTATCATCTTCCTGTACTCTCTGTTTTATGTTTCTATACCCACAAAGATTCAGCAATACTGCAAAGAATAGTATTCCCTGTGACAAGGATCAAGAGGTAGTATTGATGCTTTGAACTTTAGTTGGAGAAGAACTCCATGAAGAGATCCAAGAAAGCAAACAAATGGAATATTCAAAAACAAATCAAACCCAGAATTTCTCCTCATTATTTTTTTATTTTTTTATTTTTTTTTTTTTTTTTTTTTATTTTTTTTTTTTTTTTTTTTTCTTTTTGTTTTTTTTTTTTTTTATTTTTTTTTTTTTTTTTTTTTTTTTTTGACATAATAAGCGCACACATGTATTTTTTTTTCCTTTCTTTTTTTCTTTACTTTTTTTTTTTCTTTTTTTTTTTTTTTTTTCTTTCCGACGAAATTTTTCTTTTTTTTTTTTCTTTTTTTTTTTTTTTTTTTCATTTTTTTTTTTTTTTTTTTTTTTTCATGTCGACATCTTTTATTTTTTTTTTTTTTTTTTTTTTTTTTTTTTTTTTTTTTTTTGTTTTTTTTTTTTGTGTTTTTGTGGTGTTGGTTTTTGTTTTTTTTTTTTTTTCTTCAGTCTTTTTTCTTTTTTTTTTTTTTTCTTTCTTTTCTATAAGACCTTTTTTTTTTTTTTTTTTTTTTTTTTTTTTTTTAAATTTTTCTTTTTTCTTTTTTTGTTGGCGTCGGAGGGTTTTTTTTTTTTCTTTTTTTGTTTCTTTCAATGCGCATCCTCCTGACTAATCACTTTTTTCTTTAGCTCCTTTTAGGTCGAAGCACTACGGTTTTTTTTTTTTTTGTTTTTTTTTTGTGTTGTGATTGTTGTGGGGTGGGTGTGTTTTCTATTTTTTTTTTTTTTTAAAATTTTTTTTTTTTTTTTTTTATTTTTTTTTTTTTTTTTTTTTTTTTTTTTTTTTTTTTTTTTTTTTTTGTCTTTGCCGGGCGTGGGGGAATTTTTGTTTTTTGAGTTGTTGTTTTTCTGGTTGGTTGTTTTTGGGTGGGGTGTCTTTTTACTTTTTTTAACCCTTTATATTTTTCATTTTTTTCATTTTTTTTTTTTACGTTCTTTTTGGTTGGTGGGGTGTTTTTTCATCTTGTGTTGGTTAGAAGGAGACCACATAAACTCAATACCAAATGGACCACTAAATAGTTGTCCTTTGGCCACTTAATGGAGACCTAGCTTTCTAAGAGGATTGAGAAGGGTGGATCGGAATGAGAAGAACAACAGGAAGGATATATGAGACGTACATGGTTGGAATGACTAATAAGACAGATTAGGATGAACCATCACAAAAACAAATCTCTGTGTCACCAAGAGTTTAATACTGAGTTGATGAATATAATCAGTCAAAACTGTCTGTTTTGAAAGCCTAGAAGAAGAAGAGGCAACCATGCTTATCTTTAAAGTGGAAAAAAAAGGATTTGCTTGTATAATGATGCCAATAGATTATTCTACTACCAAATAACAAACACGAAAGAGTCTGAAGCTTCAGGGCATTTTGGCTCTAGAAGAGAGGCTTACAAGAATCCACAAGATGAAAATACCTCTCGCAATGTTTTGTACTCTGGGGAGTAGATAGTTACTGTTCTAGCAATGAAAGAGCTGTTCCAAAGAAGAGACTTCTTTCTGCCTAGCCTCTAGGTGATTAAAGCAAATCTTTGATTGTCGGATTTGCAGGCTGAAGACAGAGTAACCGAGAATAGGCTTTTTTGAGGTTCATACTTAATATGAATCAGCACCCTTGCTTGTTCAATGGAAGAGAAGCAAACCTTTCATAGGAATAGTATTTATTTTTACTTGCTATCACAAGAAGATGTACGTAATGGGAGATTCCAACTTCAGTTCATTGGGGCACAAATGGTGTTTAGTCAGGGTTGGAGATACTTTGCATGGGTTTTAGCAATGCACTTAAATTAGTATACCACTTTACATGCTTGCAGCCTTCTCTAAGCAGTTATAGAGTCAATCCAATTGCCCCAACAGTTTGGGTCTCGTTTTACCCATCTTGGAAGGATCGGAAAGTCGAGTCAACCTTGAGCCAAAAGAATCTTGAACTGCCAAATTGCAGGCAGCAGCAGGCAGCAGAAGTAGGCCTGCAGTTTACTGCACTCTAACCACTGGCATTTAGTGTTGAATAGCATCTTATTTAAAACAAATGTTACCCTCATTTGCTCATAGCTGCAAGGAAAAAGGTTCTTACATTAGCCCTGCATTCTTTCTTTCTTCTTGTGCCATTATTGGATGTTGGCAATCATGTTGGTGATCCTATTTTATAAATAGCCGCCATGGAAAAAGTGCTGTTGAGTTTTGTCAAACGCAGTCCCTTTGATTTGAAGCCATTATGTTTTTTTTTCTCCTGAGCCTCATCTGCCTTCAATCTTTCTTGGAGGATTAAGTTGAAGGATGCATTTTTTTCAGTTGTTGCATAACTGTTGATAATATTCAACTTTCATTTTTTATGGCTCTGATGATTCCCTTGGCTTTCCAGGCAGCTTATCACCTCTTCATTTTCTGGAATTTGTCACCCAATTTATACGTAACAGCTGCCTGTAACTTCACATTTCAAATGGCTTCTAGTCTCTTCAAGCTGACCCAAGACCACCACTCTGCACTCTTAGAGGAGGATAGAAAAGATGCAGCCATCTGAAATCTGTTGTAGAGTGCTACATGTGAACAGTTTGTTCTGTAAATATAACAGAATAATTTAGAAGGACCATGAGCTCTTCTAGCCCAATCCCTGCTCATGCAGCAGACCCTAAACTATTCAAATGAGATGGTTCTCCTTCTCTTCTTAAAAGCCTCCAGTTGATGGAGCCCCACAACTTTTATGCAAGAGTTCACTGGTTAATTGTCCTCACTGCTTAGAAATTCTCCGCAGTTCATGTTGCTTCTTCTCCTTATTAATGTTCCATTACAATTATTTCTTGTCTTTCCTTCTGATGCTTTGGAAAATATTACAGTAGTCCTTGACTATGCCAGTTTGTGGGATTATTTTTTTTTTTACTTACTGGTTCGTTTGGCATGTGTCATGCGTATGGCTTGTGGTGTGGCTCTTTGAGAGCGTGGCTTTGTGGGCTGCAGAGGAAGGATACTGCAAATCTCCATTTCTCCCCACTACAAGTAGACAGATTACTTAAAATCCCCATTCCCTCCCCACCCACCTAACCTGCTTTTCAGCTCCGTTCTCCTATGCGGGAACCAAAGAAGAGCCCAGCCAATCAGCTGGGACCTGGGAGGCACAAATGAGATGGGTGCAGGGGCAGTCGGGGGGGGTTAACGGGCAGGCTTTTTGCTGGGTTCTGTGAACTTGTCAAATTTCCGCTAACAGTTCTCCAGAACATTTATTTGCTAAGCAAGGACAGTTGTTTAAGTCGAGCTTTGACCCATTGCAGGACATTTCTTGCCACAATGTAAAAGGTTTATTGCGGTTCTTAAGTTGGTAACATGGCTGTTAGAACGATCTGCTTTTGCCCCACTGCCTTTGCTTGTCGAGAAGGTTGCAAAGTGATCACACACGATCCTGGGACACGTTGGTCAGAAGTATGATCCAGATGGCAAGGAATCTGAATTTTATTGCCTGAACACAGGGATGCTGCAACAATCGTAAATATGATAAAACCCCGCATCGATCAATGCTTTCAGTGCCATGTTAACTTGAATGGTCATTCAATGAATCGTTGTAAGTCGAGATGTGCCTTATATTGCTAGTTCACACCTGTCTTCTTCTCCGTGAAACATTTTGGAGATTCAAAGCTTGTGTGCATTTCTGTGATCAAAAACTGAAAAGTACACCTAGTTATGCGACCTAACAGTCCAGCCTAAGGCAAGTTTCAAAAATTAGGATACAATAGGCTGTTTCTTTTCCAGCACGATTTTAGGAGCCAAGCAGCAGCTATTGCATACAGACAGCCAGAAATTATCTTTCTGTTTGTTTTTGTTTTGTTTTGACTAGTTCTAGGGCAGGAGTGTCTTTGGTTAGGATCCAGTTAAGGCATTTAACCAATCTCAACCAAAAAGTCTTAAAGAGCCTGTTTCTGCTGCCTATGTCAGCAACCATTTCCGTCCCATAATTATTTCACCACCCAGCCTTCTATTTTCCTCGGCTGAACACAGTTAATTAATAATAAGATAATAATAATAATAATAATATAGATAATAATAGTAATAATATAATAATATAATAATAATAATAACACCAAAAAAGTAACCTTTGTACGTCGAGAACAGCTGCACAATACATGTGGACACACACATATCCAGAATGAGAGAGAGAGACAGAGAGGAGACAGGACAGAGAGAGACAGAACAGGAGAGACGAGAGACAGAGAGGACAGGAGAGACAGAGAGAGACAGAGAGAGAAAGACGAGACAGAAGAGAGAAGAGAGACAGAAGACAGAAGAGAGAGAAGACAGAGACAGAGAGAGAGAGAGAGAGAGAGAGAGAGAGAGAGACAGAGACAGAGAGAGACAGAGAGAGACAGAGAGACAGAGAGAGAGAGCGAGAGAGAGCAGAATGACCATTTCTTCCTATGAATTACTGGAAAATTTCCTCAAAGGAGAGTGATTTTAAAAATAAGCTAAAATGTGTTTACACGAGAGATGAGGAGGGAGAAAAAAAATGTACCTCTTTCTCCACTGACATTTGAAGTTGCGGCTTTTAAGTGAGGAACTAATGTGCTTCTGACACACAGTTATAATTATTTGGATACGTTTGTCTTTTCATCAGGTGCTTTGTGTGCAGAAGTTCCTACCTTTCTGGCTTCAACCTGCGGGGTAAGCAATTGAGTAGCAAATAATGTGAAATACTGTCTTCTTTTGATCCTGGGAATCCAAAGCAAATCAGCTCAGGCAATCCTGGGTTAGAGAAAAACAGCCAAACTTTATTGAATTATGGAATTCCTAGACCTGGAAGGGACCTCAGAGATCTTGTAGTTCAACCCCCTGTGCAAAGCAGGAGTCTTTATACCACCCTGGATAGATGGTTGTCAGTGCTCCAGCAAACAAACTCCAACCCAATAAACTCCGAGACATGCAATTCATCAAAGTTCCATTTTATTAGGGTTGTCATATTGGGAACATCTGGGAAAATTCAAATCTGAGAGCTCCAGGTTTCTCCAAATGAAATTCAAAAATCCCTCCCCTGCACCCACCAGTCCATCACATGGTCCAATCAAATGTCATCCCAACTGGAGACCTTTCTCCAGACATTCTAGGTGTAGGACAATATGTCCTTGACTCTCTGAAAAAGAATGGTGTTGAGTCTAATCTTCTACTCACTAGGAAATCCCCCCTCCCAAATTCCCAGGAACTAAATGTGGTAGCCCCAAAGCTTCCAAGTAAAATACGGCTCCCAAAGTGGTGTCCAATCCTTTCTTGGTGTAATCTTTTCTGGGAGCAAGAAAACTCACACAAAGAAGTTTCCCACAGTCCCTTTCCTGTTCCTCCTGCCATTATAGGAAGCTGTTCTAAAGACAGGGAGAATATTTGGAGGGGAGATTTTCAGTGGGGGCTCCAAGCAACTGTCATGGTGAGGGGCACTGGAGTCAAAGAGAAAGCCAGTCCTGGGTGCTCAGGAGAACCAGATCACTGTGTCCTTGCTTCGCTTCAAGGGTTTTCCTGATCCTCTCAGTTGAAAACCCAGAGATTGACTGGAAACAAACAAAACCGAAAAAACTGTCAGTGCAAGCTAGATACACACACACACACACCCCTTCACACCAAACAGGCACTTCAGGGCTTCTGGGGTTCCTCCCAGGAATTTCTCCATCATTTCTATGGTAAGCTGAATCTTTGCTATTTTCTTCCCACTGCAAATCACAGAAAGCCTTATCTGTGTGCTTAATGTGCACACTTGCACACAGAATGTTGGGAAGTTAGCCTAAATTATCATGATTTTGTAAGCAGCCCAGAATTGCTCTAAGGATGAGATGGGAAAGAGAAAGAAAGAGAGAGAGAGAGAGAGAGAGAGAGAGAGAGAGAGAGAGAGAGAGAGAGAGAGAGAGANGAAAGAAAGAAAGAAAGAGGGAGGGAGGGAGGGAGAGGAAAGTCTAAGAAAATGAAGATTAAACTGAGAGAAAAAGAAGAAGGAAAAACAAAAACAAAAAGAATTAAAACATCTCTATGCTGCCATAATACAATGTAAGAGAGAAAAGAAATACTTTGCTTGCCTGATTTTTTTTTTACAGTTTCACATACTGAGTGCTCCAAGCCAAAGTGCCAAAGTTGACATTTTCATTTGGATATTTAGCATTTATGTAGGTTGTTTGTTTGTTTGTTTAAAAAATAGTCTCTGGTAAAATTCAGGATATGTTTCTCAAGGACAGTTCCCCCCCCCCCTGAAAACAGACTGTTTGGGAAGCCTTTTTATCCTTTGTGCAAATTAGAACAGAGAGTGTGAAATATTTACTGGGGTTTCAGAATGCCATATACTTTGGGTCAAGGTTTTCATTTCCAGAGAATGAATCAAGCCGGGTATCTTTCAGAAAGGTATGAACAAAAGGGAATAAAGGAAAAAATGGGTTTGGACTGTTAACGGCACAGCTGTGTATGTTTATGGTCTGCTTTTCATTTTTTTCTGAAATTACAATAGTAAGATATCGGGAGATGTATGCCGAGCTAAAAGATTCAAAAAGTGAAGAGAAGAGCAACCAAGATAATTAGGGGACTGGAGGCTAAAACATATGAAGAACAATTGCATTGGCGGTGTCTAGTTTAATGAAAAGAAAGACTAGGGGTGACATGATAGCTGTCTTCCAATATCTCAGGGGCTGCCCCAAAGAAGAGGGAGCCAAGCCATTCTCCAAAGTACCTGAAGTAGGAGAAGAAGCAATGGATGGAAACTCATCAAGGAGAGAAGCAGCCTAGATTTCTTGACAGAGAGAACAATTAACCAGTGGAACAACATGTGCCAGAAGTTGTAAATGCTTCAACAGCCCTTTTAAAGAAGTTTTAAAGAAGATAACCATTCATCTGAAGTGGTGTAGGGTCTCCTGCCCAAACAGGGAAGGTGGACAAGAAGACCTCCAAGGTCCCTTCCAAGTCTGTTATTCTGTATTCATAGTTCAATAACTCAAAAGTTATTGAGACCATCCACATCTGTCTGTCTGTCTGTCTGTCTGTCTGTCTGTCTGTCTGTCTGTTCTGTCCGTCCGTCCGTCCGTGGCAGATGGACACAGACACACAGATACAGAGAGAGACAGATACACACACACACACACAAACACATACACACATATCCCATCAAATGCATTGTGTTTTTAAATAAATTCCAGGAATCCCATTTAAACGGGTCCTTGTGTGTCTTACGACAACACACAAAAACTAACTTCATGGGGCTTATGATCCTGAATGGAATATAACAAAGTGGTGAGGCAGGGCACATTCTCACAGAGTCAATCAGAATATTTGTGCCATTTTTTTTAAAGTACTGAAACTACAAAAGTATCTGGAGATGCAGGGCAGTCATACAATTATAATTTGATCTGAAGTGCATTGCAACATGTCTTCAAAATTCTACAATGGCAAGAAAAGTCTGTTGGAAATTCTTCTTCTATGCTACTTTGACCAAACATGGTTTCTTGGAGAAGAGCCAACAGGTAAAGCAGCATGTTTCATGACATTTTAGGAGCAAACCTCTTTGGGTACCTTTAATTGATTAATGAAGGAGTGATAACAGAATAATGGAGTTGGGAGGGACCTTAGAGGTCTTGTAGTCCAAGCTGTTTCTCAAACAGGAGACCCTATATCACAAGTGGCTGTCTGGTCTCTTTTTAAAAGTCAACAGTGATGGAACATCCACAACTCCTAAAAGCGGGGGAGGGGGCTGCTGATAAGAATTTCATGGAAAACCTCTACTGTTTGTATTCTTTGTTCCTTAATCCAATGCCAGAGATCAGGGGTGGGATTCAAAATTTTTAACAACTAGTTCTGTGGGCATGGCTTAGGTGGTGGGCGTGGCTTGGTGGTCATGTGACTGGGTGTACATGGCTTGGTGATCATGTTATTGGCTGGGTGTGGCCAACTCAACATCACTCACATCGAGGCACGCATCTCCTTGACTGGCCTCTCATGACTGTGGGGATGCTGCAATAGTCATAAGTGTGAAAAATGGTCATAAGTCACTTTTTTCAGTGCCATTGTAACTTTGAATAGTCATGCCACACAAGAAGTGTACCAGCAAAGGAAGGGAAGAAAACTCCAGAGAAGTTTCAGAGACAGAAAGTCTAGTCCTGCCAAGAATGTAATAAGGGTTAACGGAGAGGCAGTTTCTATAAGCAACACCAGAATGTTTCCTTCCTACTTTCCTTACAGGATTAGGCCAGTAATTTCTTCTAACAACCGTTTCTCTGAACTGCTTAGAATGTTAACAACCAGTTCTAGTGAATAGGTGCAAACTGGTAGAATCCCAACATCAGGGAATGGGGATTTGAGATGGAGGAACTTTTGTAGTCAAAACAAAATACTTTCGCTTGGGAACCAAGGACATTTTCACACCTGGTCAGAAAAAGTGACCAGGTGAAGTGATACCACCCGGTTGTTGGACTGCATGTTGATTGGACCATGTGACATTGTTTTGAGAAAGTAGAAAATATTTTACTTTTAATAAGGTGAAAACCGCAGGAGTTTTCAGAGTCAGTTTTCACCAGACCTGTGTTGATATGATGTTTCCAATAAAAATAATCTCTGAGGAATTCAATTGCCTCAGAGTCTTGCTTGCAATGGATTTATTGCTTGGAACCCTGATACATAACTTCACTTGGCACAGGAACAAATGTGAACAGACCCAAAGAAGGGAGCCATTCTCGACTTCGGGTACCTACCTAACAGCCATAATTAACTTCTTTCTAATCAAATTTCCCTAACCAAGGGTCATCGAGTTGGTAATATAATATTCTTCTACTGAGATCGAGCAGCAATTGAAAAATGACAGTGATATGTCATAGCCGCATGCAATAACTGCCAACTTTTAATAACACCAAACCATTTTGTGCAACTAGCACCGCTCAAAGGTAATCATTGCACTTCATCCTTACAATCAGGTGGAATTAAAAAGCAAGACACAATGGGCTTTGCCACAAATCACCCACTTCAACTTAAAACAGTTGCATAGCTTTGCCTCGAGCATCTACCTTATCATCACACATCTTGTGTTGGGAAGGAGTGACATAGCAATACATCACATTTTTATTTATATTTTCTCACTTTTCTTTCCCCTGTTCTTCTTCAGGATAATGAAAAAGAGATTGGTTTCCCCAGAGGAGAAAGGAAAATCCAGTGAAATTCTCAGGTGGATGCAGGACTCTTCTAGTTATCCGGGTTATGAAGTAACCAATATGCACTTATGAACATGCTGTCAGGGTTCTGTCAATTCATAAAATATCCCTATGCCTGTTTTAGTAGTTGCCATTAAAAAAAAAAAGGGTGGGAGGAAGGAAATCTGGAACAGCACCTGAAAGTGATAGTACATTCCAACTCTTATCTTTAAAAGATTGTAACTAAAATACCAGAGCTTTTGCCCATGAATATATTTAATTGGAGAACGTGAATGATGACACTCAGCCTATGAATGTGCTCAATTGGAGAACCTGGTTTATGAGACATCCAGTGGGGAGGGGGGAAACAGAGTCACAGGGAACTTTGTATGTAAATTTTGTATGCCACAGTTGGCTTCATGAAGGGCACTGCCAGTATGTCGCCTCTAAGGAATCCTTTGAAGTTTTTTGAAGTTTGGCTCAAGAATCATGATTTAATTAGGATGATTGCTGGAATCGTGACAATAACAGCCTAGATGAAGTCAAAACTCCAAGGCCAGAAGCTTCCTCAAAGTATGGATTTATTAGGCATGTCATATTGGCACAGATGGTGAAAACCTGACTCTGAACCTCACAGGGTTTTCCAATTCAAAATCCAAAGTTCTTTCCCCCACCATTACACACAATCATCACATGCCCCAATCAGGTCACAGTCCCAAACCTGGATGACTCCCATAGATGCCCCATCAGATGCTGGCGAGAATGTCCTTGGTCCCTTTTGGCTACAAAGTTCCCCAGCTATCTCTGCTCCCCTCCTCACTTTCCCACAGCTCCATCCTGCCTCGCTGTGGCAACCCTGAAACCATTCCAAGATGGCTCCAGGGTTGACACATGCTTTCATTTCATCATGGTCTCTCTCTCCAGGGGTAGGCTTTAAAAAATTTAGCAAAGGGTTCTCTGCCTGGTTGCTGAGTGGCATGACCATGGTGGGTGTGGCCTAGTCGGCCTACTGCACCAAGGTGTGGGGAGTGTTTTTGCTCTTCTAGGGCTCTGGAGGCTTTTCTCGAGCCTCAGGGAGGGCAAAAATGGCCTCCCTGGGCTCCAGAGGCTCTCTGGAAGCAGGAAACGGGCCCATTTCCGGCCTTTCCAAACTTCCAGAAGGCCTGTTTCTTTTTCCCTCCATGAGCCTCCATGCACTCCCTGTACTTACCTGCATCCAAAATGGGCCACATGAGGATTCTTGGGAGGGGAGGGGCAGGGTGGGTGGGACCAGCTAGGAGTGGGATTTGGAGGATCTCCAAACTGCACAGAATCTTAGCTAGGGGCTCTCCCGAACCCCCCTGTGAACCCCCAGCAAGCCCCCCTCTCTGCAGCCTGTTTCCTATGCTTCACTTAAATTCTAAGGGAAGTTATCAGGAATGCCTTTTTCTCAAGGAGCTTTTTTTAGAAGAGAGTGGAGGGGAAAGCATTTAAGCAGGCTGCACTGATGGAGAGATGGGGAACAGGGGATAAAATATCTTTAGTATCCTCTGTTTATTTGCAGCAGTAAAGGGAGAAATAAAACACTATTAAAAGAATTCCCAGACTATCCTGAGAAGAAACAGAAAAACAAATGTTATTTTCACAAGGGAAAGAAACTTTAAGGCAACAAGAAGAGAGATTTAAATATATAGGATAACCAACTCCACGGTCATCCACATGATACTGTCTTGCAAATCTGATCACAAAAGACTAACCACTATTGTTAATGTGGTACAGGTAGTCCTAAACTTATAATAATTCATTTAATGACTGTTCGAATGGCACTGGGAAAAGTGAGGTAGGATTGTTTTTCATACTTACGACAATTTGCAGCATCCCCTATTCAGATGATTAAAATTAAAAATTGACTCATATCTATGATGATTGCCGTGTTCCAGGATCATGTGATCAACTTTTGTAACAAGCAAATTCAATGAGGAAGGCAGATTCACTTAACAACTGTGGCATTTTGTAAGATAAGGCAAAACTCACTGAACAAATGTTTCACTTAGCAACAAAGGTTTGGGGCTCAATTGGGGTCATAAGTCAAGAACTACCTGTACGTAGATGGATTTTTGTTCCCTCCTCCATTTTTTTGTACACAACAGAGACCGCGTGAGGTAGATTAGGCTGGAGGAGAAAGACCAGCCCAGAGACACCCAGAAGGTTTTTAGAGTTTAAAATGGATTAGCACTTTTGTCTTTATAGTTCCAGTCCAGCACCATATCTAGCTCTTTTTTTATTCTTTGATCTCCTAGAAAATATTTACTCATTATTATTTTTTCTGTAGTCTTTCTTCTTTCTTTCACTTTTCCTGTCCTGAACTGCAGCTATTATAATAAAGTTTATAAGCGACTCTATCACAAGAAAGTGTTCCCTCTAGGAACTATAAACAATTCCATATTCTAGTGAAAAATATTCTCCCTGGGCCTGATTTTGCCATGCTTCTGTGCATAAACATCCCAAGCTTTTAAGTTTGTCACACCTCAGGGATATAACAATTTTAAGAGATTAGGCAGTCTTGAAATCAATAGAAAACTTTGTCCTTTACGTTAGTATGAAATTTACCATTGACTCCCTTCTGTTGTGAGATGTGAGAGAGAAGTCAGAGATTGGATGTCCTTAGTCTGATTTTGAGACATCAAAAGTTTGGGAAAGAACCAGAGGAAAGCTGAATATTGATAATATCTAAACAGATATCTCACCCAGCCTTATTAATGGAGTCCAAAGCAAAGCTATCTTAAAAAATTGAGCTTTTCTGATAAAATGCATTAGATTGGTTATGACATCCAGGAAGCTTTGAGCAGGGGGCTGGACTAAAAGACCTCCAGCTCATTCATTCCTTCATTCTATTCTATTCTGTTATAAGCTAGAAGACAGGATCACTAATTGCTGTATCTTCAGATCTTCAAGGGTTTTGAAGAGCCAAGAGAATTTTGCTTGGCTATTCTTGGTCTCAGAAGTTATAGCTACCCGACCTCCGACTTGCTCTTTGATTGTACTGTTTCTGCTGGTTTTGCACAACAAATCTTCAAGAAATGAAACTACACTGAGATGCTGCTTCTGACATCCTGGCTCCCTTTGAAGCTCCAATGAAAACGTTGCTAGAGGACTTCTTCAAACATTGCATGAGAAAATAGCATCTCTCTATTACTCTATTATTCAGCTTTAAGAGCAGTGTTAACCTTAATGAGTGGGTTCCTTGAAGCAGTAGCATCTTGTGATGACCCAGGGCATGGCACAAAAGCAACACAGCAAGAGAACAGATCTAACTCCCCTTTATTGCTCCAACTATCCCCATGTTAACTACAAGTCCTGGAGCAAAGCTGTCACATGCACCTTCAGCAGCCTCTGGCTGTGAGTAATCTAGTAAGCCAGGTTTAGCCAAACAGTAACCAGGGCCAGCATCCAGTAAGCCAGGTTAGCCAAACAGTAACCCCTCAGGCATCAGTAAGTGCAAGGCTCCAAGGCTCCAGATTCAATGCTTGTTCCTGACAAATGCTCTTCCCACCAGCACCAGCTTATCTCCATTCTCAGGTATACCTTGAAAAGAAGGGTGGGGCACTCTGCTCCCTAGTAGCCAAATCAGTCTGTTTTGTTCTAGCCTTTTCTCTCCATGCTCTCGGATCAGGAGAGGGTGGTTTTTGCTCTTCACCTAAGCTCTGTCTCTCCTGCTCCTCCCTGCCTGCAGGCCTTACTAATTCAGAAAAGCCTTGCCTGGACTGACTCTGCCCTTCCCCAGTTTTCTCCAAGGCCAACGGAGCTGCCCTCTTGCTTTCTGTCGGCTCTTGTTCCAGCTCATTTTCCCCTGCAGATTCAGATTCAGATGGGGGCATGACACATATCTTCTCCCCACCCTATAGACAGGGGTGGGATTCTACAGGTTTGCACATATTCACTAGAACCGGTTGTAAACATTCTAAGCAATTCAGAGAACCAGTTGTTAGAAGAAATTACTGGCCTTATCCTGTAAGGAAGGCAGGAAGAAAACATTCAGGTGTTGCTTACAGAAACTGCCTCTCCATTAACCCTTATTACATTCTTGGCAGGACTAGACTTCCTGTCTCAGGAACTTCTCTGGAGGTTTTTTTCCCTCCTTTGCTGGTACTTTGCTTGTGTGGAGTGACCATTCAAAGTTACAATGGCACTGAAAAAAGTGACTTATGACCATTTTTCACACTTATGACTATCGCAGCATCCCCACAGTCATGAGAGGCCAGTCAAGGAGATGCGTGCCTCAATATGAGTGATGTTGAGTTGGCCACACCCAGCCAATAACTTGATCACCAAGACATGTCCATCCAGTCACATGACCACCAAGCCACGCCCAACTAAGCCACACCCACAGAGCCAGTTGTTAAAAAAATTGAATCCCACCCCTGCCCATAGATGCATGGTACCCCACTCTCCTTCAAAAAAAAAAAACCCAATAACAATAGCTCCTGATCTTATAGCATGAGTGTGTTGCACAACTTACCTTTGATAGATAGTTTTCTTCTAGGCAATTTGTAAATGCCCTTGTGGTCTTTCTGGGAAATCTTCTCAGTTGCAATCTCTTTTGTATAGAACCAAATTAAAGGAAACATCCCACTGGATGAAATTCACTAGTTAATTAAACAGGACCCTCAAGAAGGAGCCCCTCCTTAGCTTGTCCACCTGCTGCTCCTGCAGAAGAATGGCCCACATTCACTCAAAGCATCTGCATGTCTGCCTATTAGTGGGTAAATGAGTTTTGAGCAGGTCCCTCTGTTCTCAATTATGATTTATGATCTGACTATAAAACGGAAAGCTGATTTACATAACATCTGTAATTGCTGCTTTGGTCCCCATTGTGCAGAGTATGCTTCCTCGTTGGTTTGTCAGTGAGAGCTGTTGAACAGGAGCACTTCCCAGCTTGGAGTGGGCTGAAGAGAGATAAATATAGTTTTCATAGAGATCTCTGCTCTTGAATGTCATTTGGAGAGAAGAGAAGTTCTTGCTAATAAGTGGAGACTAATAAAAGATTTTCTAAAAACTGTACACCTAGGGACAGACCAACTCCCCTTAAATTATTCTGTCCACTGACACCCTGGCCTTTCCCCCCTTCTTTTCAAAGGCACCCTAGATCATGCTTAATATTTTAAAAATTTATTTATTTATATGCCACTTTTATTTTTATAAACTCAAAGTGATGAACATATCTAATATTATTTCTTCTTCCTATTTCCCCCACAACACCAACCTTGTAAGCTGAGCTAGCCTGACAGACAGCAACTGACCTAAGATCACCCATTTGGCATTCATGCCTAAGGTGGGAGTAGAATTCATAGTCTCCTGGTGATTGGCTCAAAGTCATCTATTGGGCTTTCATGGTTAAGGAAGGATTAAAACTCACAGACTCCTTGGTTTCTAGCTTTGGCCTTTACCACTAGACCAAACTGATCTAAACCTAATATAGCAAAAACACAGCTAGCTTCTCCATGTAGATCATTCTGCCTTGTATTGGAAAGGGTCACAATCTCCCAACTTGTGTTCCCCTATAAGTTTCCCAATACAAGGGACAAGTAGTAAGTCCTTTCTTATTTCTCCTGGGGTTCAAGGCCAGCATTTAAAATTCAGAATCATTGAATAATGGCTACTAGTATCCACTTGCTGCCATCATTGATAAGATTGTGCCCTCTAATTAAGCCAAATGAGATAGCAAGAGCACACTGACATTGTTAACTTAACGACCCAATACCACATTACTTAAAACTTCTTTGAAGAAGAAGTTAATTGCAATAAATAGGAGGGGGGTGGAATGAAAGAAAGTGAATGACCTACAGTGTAAGCGGGGATCCTTTTTTTGTATGTCTAGCTAATTCAGCATTCATGTTAATGCCACTGAATATAATTAATCAATTTGGTATTTAAATGGATTACCATTTATATCCAGTGCCGCCTTTTGGATGAAGTGATAGCCATGTTCTGAAAGAAAATCAGGTTAAGAAAAAAAAAAAAAAGTAAAATTACATACGACTTACATCTCATGCGGATACGGATTGCACAAGAGCGCTCTTAATTTGGAAGGGTTGGGCAACATGGCTGATGCCTTATAGAACAGAATTTTCTTTAGACGATAAGGAATACTTCAAAAAATATCTAAATCATGAAAAAAACACATCACCATGCTTTTATGACCTCTACTTTGTTGTTTCTTGGATCATGTGAATCAGATCCAGACAAACTCCTGTGATGCTATTCAGGGGAATGACTTTGAATGTTTGGAAACTGGAATTCTTGCCAAGGGTTACTCCCTTGAAAGTTTGGTTGGGTCTTAGAAGATGTTGCATCACTTGATTCATTTGCTTTCATTTGTAAAGAACAAAACTTGAGGCTGTGATGACCCAGGGTGGGATGCAAAATAAATAAAGTCCCAAAAACAGATGAAGCCTCTTTTATTCCTTTACTTTGCTTCAAAGCTCCAAATATCCTTGACCGGAGACAAAAATCTTCCCCACAAACAGTTACGGAAAGGAGGAAATACCATTTAAACTAAAAATTCTTGTAATTTATAAAGAGTAAAAACAACACAAACCACACTGAAACAATTCAGGGAACCAGGCAAGATCAGGGCTTGAAGATGTCCACAGATATCAGAACACACACTGGGAAGGATGCCAAACTCAGAGAGGAACAACAAACTAAAGATATTTCCATGCTTTGTTTCCAGAACTGGCCCATACACATGTCCTTCCTTTTAACCAGTCCCATCACACCATTCCCATCTTTCCCTTATCCTCTCCTCCCGGTGTGCCCTAAGATGGAGAGGGGATGGGCCTGGGTCTTCCTCTGACTGCCCAACTGACCTCTGCCCTCCCCCAGCCTCCTCCACAACCTCCCAAGCCACACTTCCACTCCCTGTCGACTGTTCCTCCTCTCCCTCGGAGTCAGTTTCCAATAGGGGCATGACAGAGGCTCAAGGCTACAACACAGCCACAGGAATTGGGTATGTCTAGTCTAATGAGAAGAAGGACCAGAGGTGATATGACAGCAGTGTTCCAATATTTGAGGGGCTGCCACAAAGAAGAGGGGGATCAACTTATTCTCCAGAGCACCTGAATTAAGGACAAGTGACAATGGGTGGAAACTAGTCAAAGAAAGAAGCAACCTAGAACTAAGGAGAAATTTCCTAACAGTGAGAACTATTAACTAGTGGAATTGCTTGTCTCCAGAAGTTGTGGGTGTTCCATCACTGAAGGTTTTTAAGAGATTGGACAGCCACTTATCTGAAATGGTATAGGGTCTCCTGCTGGAGCAGGAGGTTGGACTAGAAGACCTCTGAGGTCCCTTCCAACTCTATTATTCTACATTATTCTTATCAATTCATAGGCTGTACAAGTTGCTGTACAAGCAGATATGGTTAGCTAGGATAGAAAAGTGTCGAGGGAAAAGTAGTTACCATATAATGGCAGATGATACATATGCATTCACATATGTAAATATAATTTATCTTCACAATGAGTATCTATTAGCACATGGTTATTTCACTGAAATAATCATTCATCCACTTGAAAGAAAAAGAAAGAAAAAAAATTAGCTACCCAGCCATGGACTTTTTTTATGTGGGATGGGTGTCTTGTCCAAGAGGGTATCTATTTCACATAGCAAATGTATTTCAATATTTAATCACACATTGCCCTGGGTTCTATAATACATTAGAAAATGAAAGCAGAAGGTTCATTATGAAGTTTTAGCCTTAATTTGAAAATGATCTCCCACTGGTTGTAGAAAAAGCCATCCTTGAAAAACAGTGTGATTCATTTTGAATATTCATAGTGCATGAACACATGTTGACTTTCTTTTGTATTTTTATGTCTGTTTCTATTTAAGTCAGTGTTCACCACAAATATTGCACTGAGAAAAATATTCATCAATAACCTATCGATGTAAAAAAAAATTCAGACAGTTGCTCAATGCAAGGAAATATTTTTAATCTCCTTCCAGATCTCCATATATGCATATATATTATTTATCGTGAATCAAAGATTCTTTTTGTCCACAAGAAATCTTCAAGATGTTTCGAACATTATTATTAAATTATTGTTATTTGAGGTCTTTAGACTTCGTTAAGTTGAAAATCTTTTTTTTTAATATTTGTAAATGTTAGAACACCAAGCCAGCAAATTGGGTGATTCCAATGATGATGAGGAAGCAATGCATGTGATAGCATCTTACCCATTCTAGCATATTGTATCAGAGCCTGAATACTAATTGAGAAAAGACTGGGAAAATCTGGTTAGCTACATAAATCTGTTTTTCAGTAGATGGAATTGGCCAGAAAATAGATTAAAAAAAAACAAAAACACAGCACAGAAAACTGTTGCTTGTAACTTTCCTCACATTGTAAGGCTAATTCTTCCAGTAACACTAGTGTAGTAGCAAGCAATATGGTGATAGAAGTTTGATTTGGTCTTGTGGAGGCAGCAAATAATGAAACAAACATTATGGCATCAAAATGTGAGTTCCGCCTCTTTCGAAGGTATTGTGATATTGCACACATGGATAAGGTGTATAGCATTTCCATCACAACACTGCCATGCTTGTTTCATCATCTGTCTAATTCTCCAAAGTTTCAGCATGTCACCCTTGTGGTCCAACTTAGTCATTAGAGAATTATCTGGTGGTTCTTCTGTGTATATACAAAGTTGTGGTCCATACAGACTAAATACTCCCAGATCTAGTAATTGATGAAGCTTTGGTTGGACAATGCAGATTGAGGGGTGTTCTTGGTGTTCTTTCAGCTTGCTTGTTTTGTTGCAGATGTTTCATTAACCCAGACTAACTAATATCATCTGTACTAGTGGCCCCTCATTTCAACCCTGAGTTACAAATATTTTCCTTTATGAGTACAATGCAAATTCTCAAACTGAAATCATCTACAGCAGGGATAGGTAATCTATGGCCCTCCAGAACATCAACGACTACTTGCAATGTTCTTCACCATTGACTATGCTGTTTAGTGCTCCTAGGATTTGCCCTCCAAGAGGATTTGGAGTACTACAGCTTCTCCACCCATAACATTGCCCACCCATAATGTTGTTTGATCCTATCCATGTATTTCTATCACCTCTTTTGTCAGAATGCACACAGTGTGATTATGTGAGACAACCCAGGAGCAAAAACAGTAAACAGAGGTTAGTATTTTAAACAGTGGTTTTTATCTACAAATAATATATACATGCATGCATTTTAGTCAGACCTCAAACAAACTTCACCCAGCAATTACAGCACAGAAGCACACGTGGAAAAAGAAATATGTCCCCAACAGGGCCTCTTTTTATTACAGGCTCTTAAAGTGATATCAGCCCCAAAACATTGCTGACTCATTCCCAGTATTACATCAATATAGTAGCTGGTCAGCTCTTAATCATTATCCTGAATTTTTTTCTGAGAGGAACGAGGGATACTGATACCGGTATTATGGAAAGAATTCTTCTTTCAGAATGATTATAGGACGTTTTTAAATTGTTGCTGTATACAATCATCCACAGCTACCTACTGGATTTGATCAAATCACCAATGCTCACGTACAGTATATTAAAAGCTTCAAATGCACACAAGCTATTATCCGCAGGGTTGCAAGTAGTAACAACTGGCTGTGAATCACAGCAACCTGAACATGTATGCAACAGACTTCAGCATGGAATGAGTTGCCAAGATCCGTTATATATTAATTTTCCTTGATGACTCCCAGCCAAAGACTTAATGCAATGGATAGCCCTCTTTGCTTTTATTTTTAGTTAATGGCAGATTGGGTTGGGGTTCTTTTGAAAAAAATACCCCATCCAAACAGATCCTTTCCAGCAATTACAGTCAGACATGTTAATCTGCCTTCAGACTTTTGCAGTCACTGGGAGCTGAATCAAACATTCCATTCTGAAGGTCTTACCTTAATATTTCTTTGCATGTTCATTTTGCCTGTAGGAGTCCAGACAGTTAAAAAGAAGGAAATTAAGAGGCCCAGCAGGATAGCTCCCTTCCAAAAACTACAACTCTCATTGCCACGTCTTTATCAAGAGTCTCCAGTTAAACTTCTGAGCAAGGAATAGATACATTTTCTCTCTGTCACATGTAGAGATTATAGTACGTGAATAAAAATGAAGGGATTAGGAGCATGAAGGCTTGATGGAGTAAGTTAGCAGGGGCATCCACAGCAGACAGAGGTTTCACCAAAATGATCAACAGATGCATTGTGATGTCTTCGCCCCCTACTTGCTTGTGCGATATTATAATGCAGATGCAAAAGAGGAAGAGTTTGTAATGCAAAGTATTTCATCATTTGGCCAGCATACATACATGTACAAAGACGCATCCCTCACTGCCATATATCTCCTTAAGATTAATAGATAGTAAAGCTTTTTCAGAACAACAACAGCAGCAACATGGCTTATAGATGAAGCTCTTCTGCAGAGTTAAAAGATGCCCTGTGGCCTGACACTAGGACAGTCAACTTGGAGGAGAAGAGCTTCGCAAATTTGGCAGTCTATTCTGAGTGCTCTTATAAGTCAACTGACAGGTGTAGGAGAAGAGTAGATAGAGCTGAGGAATGGAGTTAAATGTATCATAAACTTAGAGTCTTTATGCTGCCACAAATGGAAACATAAGGACTATGTCCAATAGTATTCAGCTGTTGTTTATGTCTAAGTGTCTGTTGATGGCCAATTTTGTAGATGTTACAGAGATATTACAGATGTGGATCTCTCTCCAAATACATTTGTAGTATGGTAGATGCTAGGCCAGGAGTCTTCAAACTTGACAGCTTTAAGACTTGTGGACTTCAACTCCCAGAATTCTTCCCCCACAGTACAATCGAGTCCTTAAGACCCTCAACTTCAGGTGTTCAGAATTTGAACGGTTCAAACTTCTGGGAAGTGCTAGGCAATTGAATCATTTCCACATGACCTGCCTCTGCAGACTTCTGAGGATCCAGTGGCAGAACAAGTTGCCAGACAGAGAAGTCCTCTCCAGAGCAGGTCTGCCATCAGTTCACACCCTGCTGATGAAAGCCCAGACACACTGGGCAGGCTATGTTGCAAGGATGCTTTTCTTGCATCCCTAAACAGCTCTTCTATGGCGAGCTGTCTCAAGGAAAGTGATTGCATGGGGGACAAGGGAAGCAAATACAAAGATGCGCTAAAAGCCTCTCTCATCCCTGGATGTCGACCCCACCCCCTGGGAAACCCTGGCACAAGATTGATCGACATGGCATATGTTGATCCACCAAGGCTTCCAGATGTTTGAAGTCAGAAGGACAACCATAGCACAATAGAAGTGAGCACTCCACAAAGCCAAAGCTGCAAATACTGCAACAATGGTGCCCAACATGTGGCAGAACATTCCATGCCCCTATAGGCCTTACCAACCACCTGCAGGCACACTGTGAATAGCCCAAAACCTGTTAGATATCAAGGTCCTCTTCAAACACAATGGACGAACACCAAGTATAGTAGACTTTACACATCCCTTGTACAGAAAGGTCACATTGGAACCTGGTTGACTTTGGAAGGCAGATATTGTCAACAAAACAGTTTCTCTCTTTTTATCTTCACTTCCTCCCTTTGTGCAAAGCACATAATTAGACTCTTGCTAGATAATAGCACTTTGGAATTATTATTTACAGCCCCTTTCTACATGCCACTGTGATGGGCTGGAAGAAAAATGACTCCCTACTTTGAATGTTCACACCAGTTCAGTTGAGTCTCTCAAAAGTCGTGCCTTGTCCTTCTGCATGAATTATAGGTTACAGGTGCCATTCACACTTATACTGTAATCATAAGTAACAGCACCTTACATGGACAATTTTTTTATTATTATTCAAGGTCATCCAGTATTTTTCTGGGCCTGCAGGAGATCGGCTGCCCTAAATTGTTCTTCATTTCTTTCTCTCTGCATAAAACTTGCAAACTGAAATCTTGTGGTTTTTTTTTTCCTTGAAAAAAGCAATCCAACATTGCACCAGGTTTTTTCGGAGCAACGTCCTTCAAGCTTTCATTAGAAAAATGTTGTTGAGGTTTTGCAGGTAGCTTAGGTTCTTCCTATGAGAATGCGAGAAATAATCTATAATCAATCCCTAGTGAGAGAGTGGGGTTTTGCCTATTATTTTATCTATTTTTTCTATTTTGCTTGTTTGCTTCTTAGCAATTTTTAAATGGAGGGAAACTGGAAAACGTGCATTCATTCATTCATTCTAAATATTATTGTTTATTTTGACAAAATATATCACTTCACTATGATTGAAATCTGTGGCAAATTATTGCACAGGGAGAGACCTTGCTGAATGGTGAAATATATATTTTGCACAAGAAGGACTCAGTTTCAGTCCCTAACATCTACTGGTAAAACGTTTTCTGGAACAAATCCCAAAGTGTCTGGAGCACCCAACATCATTGGCATTGACCAAGTCACCATGAGTAATTCCTTCTGCCTGGTGTTTTTTGTTTGGCTCAAGGTGGTCCTACAAATGTCTGGGTGGGCCTTCTTACCTGAACTTTATGAAAGCCGGTAGACTCCAAGAACACACCTAAGTTCCTCCAGAGAGCTTTCCCAGAAAGGTGCTCATTCAGCATGACAAAAGGAGTGAGATCCGGGTATATGTCTACCCCCTTAAAAGACAGGGGAGGGTTTTCCCTCTCCCTCCTGATTAACTTGCCTAATTAATTCTATGATGTATTAGCTTTCGGCGGTTTAATTCAGAGTTGTCAGACTGCAGTCATTTTTTGAAATAATACATTCCATAAGGTTAATTGCATTTAGGAAAGACCTTTTTTTTTCTCCTACTAGGAGAGTGACTTCAGGCTGATAAAAACTGAAAAGAGAGCCTCCCAGCCTGACAAGCTGAAATAGATAGAATGTGCTGGGTCTGAAGGGATAGATGAAGATGTTTGCCATTTAATTCTGGATTGGCAAAGCAATTATGGATCTTTAATTTTGTTTTTCCTTTTTTTAAAACAACTCCCCCCCCCCATCTCATGATTTTCATTGTTTTATCGATGCTTAAAATATATAGAAAAATTAAAAAACAGGAAATTAAGGGAAGGAAAAAGAGGGGAGGAAAGAAAATATGAGGTACAAGGGAAGAAATAAAGCATTGACTTTTCATGCTTTTTACCACAGTACAAATAACAACATAACAGCCTCAACTTTTTTCTTTTTACACATGACTAGCCATTTCTATAATGACTCTATCTAATCGGCAAAACCAAAGTCAAAGTTTCAATATTTTTCATCACAAGCACAGAATCCAGAAGTGATATCCAAGTCAAAAAATTTGAAAGTATCTAAAAATCTGCACTACTATTACTGTTAATCTTCTCATCACCCCAATAGTGGGTAGGGGAGGGTGAACACTGACATACTGACATTGAAACAGCGAACATATGAATGTTTAATATAACTGTGTTTCCTAGTACAATTTGATTGCTTATTGTACCCTATGACTATCATTAAATGTTGTACCTTATGATTCTTGACTCTTGACAAATGTATCTTTTCTTTTATGTATACTGAGAGTATTTACAACAAGGCAAATTCCTTGTGTGTCTAATCACACTTGGCCAATAAAGTATTCTATTATATTCTTTTCATTCTAAGAGAAAGTTAACGAAAAAGATTTATTTGCTTCAAGAAAAGTTTAGAGTTTTAAAAAGAATGAATACAAGAACAAAAGTGATATATATATTCTATGAGGGTAACTTGGAGGGAGTGATCTAAATTTAATGGATTAATTGGAATTAGTTGGAATTTCATTGGTCTGAAAGTGAACTTTAAAGTATGCATGTTAAAAAGAAGTTTTTTTAAAAAAAGATGTATTAGAAAGTTTTGATTTTGCAAATGATTTTGGATTTTTTTAAAAAAAATATTTAGTGTTTAAAATGGATGAACAAAAGTATTTTTCTCTTTAAAGTTAAATAATTTGAAAGACTACAGTGAATTTTGTTGATACAAATGATGATAGTTTATAAAGATTATTAAGTGCAAACAGAAATGCATATTATTTCCACAGCAAGAAAAATAAAACAAAATATTTAATTTTGTTTGTGCATATGTTTATGGTACTGGTACAGATATGCCCTTTTTAGAAGTAGATGGATTTTGCTTTTCAAGTTTTCCAAACTTCTAAATGTGTAAATATTTCACAGCTTTGTAGAAGAGTTGCACCATTAAAAGGAGGGAGAAAAGTGTGTTTTCCATGAACAACAGACTACACATACTCAATACTAAAGGCTAGGTCACACTGAACGACAGATGCAAAACGTATGCAAAAAGGACACAGCGGATGAGCAAATTTTGGGGGGTGGCTCCATCCATTGTCATCCGCTCCAAAAAGTGGCAAAAATTTGCATAAACAGAACGGAAAAAAAAGGAAAAGAACAGACGTGGGTAGTATGTAGCAGGGATGTTAAAGGGATGTTCATAGGAAGCCTAGAGGATATATATAGAATGCAAACCGTTCACTGCGCATCCTTTCCATTTCTGTGCTACTAACGCTGTGTAGACGTTCCGTGTACCTTTTGTTTCCTCCCTCTTTCCATTTTCAGCTGCAGCGGATGTGAGTTGCGAGGATGCCCAGAGGATGCAGAGAGGATACAGCGGACGTTTAACGGATGATAAACGGACATAGAACGTTTGTTGCTCGTATGTCGCAGATTTACATCGTACACAGCGGAAAGTTCATCCATTCACAAAGTTTTGTGCAACTCAAAACTTCTTGCGCAGATGAAATCTCAGTGGACGGATGCTCGACGGATAGAGGGTATCAAACACGTATGCAATAAGTACACAACGGATGCATAGAATTTTCCAACGGATGGCAAGCTTTTTTTAATGTTTTGCATCCTCTTTGCAGTGTGACATGGGCTTTAGTTCTTTGCTCTCTAATGTCTAACATTAACTTATATATTTAGAATTAAAATACAGTTCCCAGGGGAAATGTTTTGTGTTTAAGATTACCACTAACATTTCTTGCAAGTCTGAAATCAATCAGGAGAAAATCTATGATTGATTACAGAATCATAAAAACAAAGGAAAATCAGCAGGAAACATCTGGGGTTCCAACATGAAACCTAACATCTAAGCAGAAAAAAAAACCCTATTCTCTCTGGAATTATATAAATAATCAATACAACATTGCAACAAATTCTTGTGCATAATTGAATAATGATAAACCTTAGTTTTATTTATGGCAAAAACAAAACACTGCTCATTCTGTTCCTGCAGTCTCTTGAATTGATTATGTTGCTGTGCTGTCAAGTCAGCATCAAACTTTAGACTTCATAAAGACCAATCTTCTCCAGGACAGTTGAGATTTCAGGCCTCCCAATGGTATAATCCCTTGCCACTGTAATTCAACACATCCATTTAGCCACTGGTTGTCTTCTGTTTCCTTTTATCTTTTCCAGATAAAAGAAAGTTTTACAGAAAGTTAGGTTTTCATACAAGTCAAAAAGTAGAATAATTTGAGCCTGGTCATTTGTGCCTGGAATAAAAACTCTGAGTGTATTTGTTCAATGATCCATTGTTTATTTTATTTTTACTGCTGCCCAATGTAGGTGCTCCTTACTTTAACTGTGTATCTGTCACACTTTGAGTGACCTTGTAGGAGAGTACATGAAGCCAGATATCTTGATTGAATTGTCATAGCTTTTCATGTGTTTCCTTCTTTTCTGGCTATGCTCCTTGGCTTGATCCCCATATCCTGATTTAGGACTACTGTGCCTTGGTTAAAATAATTCGGAAACAGAAAAGTTTGAGCTTGTGTTGCCATTTTGTGATTGGCTGCAGTTCTGCAGCCCATTTATGGAAGGATTCACGGTCATATATACCTATGGCACAAAGGGTACCCAAATCCTGGAGGCATCATTGTGTCAAATTATAGAATTAAGGAACAATTGATATCATCTATGGAATTTCTCAATCATCCAAGTCATGGTTGTCCCAAAAGTGATTTTCCAAGAGGCAACTGGACTTCCTTTGTTTTTCCTTGTTTTGCTTTTCATCCAAGAAGCTTCATCAGTTCTTGGATAACAAGCAAAACATCTTCAAGGAAAAACAAAGAAGGTCCAATTGCCTCTTGAAAAAGCACCTTTAGGATAGTTGATGTCATCATTAGGAGAAACAGAATGAAGAAATAATATTTAGCAAAAATTAGGAGCCTTCATGTCAGACTCCATTTATCCTTTTCCTTCTTCTGCAGCAATCTGTTATGTCCACAATTCTTATTTTAGTGCTAGAATTCTTCTTTTATTCTGGCAATGGTTTGTTTGACATCTATTCCAGTTTCCCTTCTTTGAAGCCTCATTGATATGAGGATGGAGTTCCTTTTATATTTTATAACAGGAAGGCACGAATTTATTCCATTACTTACTTCGAGACAGTATACATAGAAGAAATAATGAACCAACCAAGGAGCCAGACATGTTAACTAGATGCACACCTACACTCCAGCCAATGTGATGAGACATATTGATTTTATATCTATAACCGCCTAATGCATTTTACAGCAGGATGGTAGGACTTTTTAAAGATGAAAATGCCTTCGGCAAAATCTATGTGGAATATGTGTGTGTGTGTGTGTGTGTGTGTGTGTGACTGTGTGTCTCTGTGTGTGTACAACATAATAAAAAAGAAATGGCTTTTTCTGGAGTTGATCTCAATTCAGGAGGTTCCCCATGATATGGTCTCAGAATAATTTTCTTGGCCAAAGTGCAGAAATGGTTTGCCAGTTCTTTTTTGTTAGATTTAATTTGTTTCTTTATTTATTTATTCCCCATTCTATTCTATGCTTCTGGGATTTCCTCATTATCTCAAAAAAGCCCTAAACCTGATCTGACTATATTTAGGTTTTTTCAAGATTGGCAGGGTCAGTTAGATCTAGGATTTGTACTGAAAATTTTTTATGTTGATACAGAGTTCAGTATCTCCCAGAGGCTTCACTTAAGCATCTGCAACTGGTTTGGATGTTTATCAGTAAAAGTTGCATGGAAGTTTGATTGACATTAATGGAGGGTGCAAGTCCATTCCCTGGTCCCACTTTCAAAAATTTGTTTGTGTATCCTGGTCAAAGTGAAAGTACTGCTGTCCTCTTTGTGGGGGGAGGGGGAGGAGGGTAGATTTTGACTAGGGGACTGGAGGCTAAAACATATGAAGAAGAGTTGTAGAAATTGGGCATGTCTAGTTTAATGAAAAGTAGGGCTAGGGATGATCTGACAGTATTGCTCCAATATTTGAGGGGCTGCCACAAAGAAGAGGAGGTCTACCTATTTTCCAAAGCACCTTGTAGGCAGGATAAGAAGCAATGGATAGAAACTAATTAAGGAGACAACCAAGCTAGAACCAAGCTAGGAAGAGAACTTTCCTGAGAGTTAGAGCAATTAATCAGTGGAATTACTTGTATCCAGAAATTATGACTTCTCCAATGCTGGAAGCTTTCAAGAAGAGATTGGACAACAGTTTGCCTGAAATGGTATAGGATTTTCTGCTTCACCAGGGGAGTGGACAAGAAGACCTTCAAAGTCCCTTCCAACTCTGTTATCTGTTATTCTGTTATTCTTGGGGGGGGGGGTGATCTCCAATATTATCTCATGAAAGGCTGGTTTCTTTTCCTTTGGAACTAGCTGTACTCAAAGAAGATTCCCATATCTTATTTAGCAAGGAATAAAGTCTTGTTTCTTTTAAAAGTTACTCATTATTTCTGGAAAGAGGAACTTCTATAGGAAAGGCCCAGAGCAGGCCAAGCCAACTGTAATTTTCCTATCCTGCCATGTAGGCCAAAGCAGTGGCAGAAATGAATTGGGTAAGGAGAAAATATTAATGCAAGAGAAATCAGGGAGGAAGCCATGCTAAGTTGCAATCGATGCTTTTAAACTTTCATAGAGGATCTATAGACCTTTACCCCAAATACATTTTAGACGGACATTGTAATTGACTTCATCCATCTTGAAAATTGTCATTACAAGTCAGACAGGCTGCCTGCACAATTTCTGCATTTGGAAAATAGCATTAGCAAATGCTGATTGTTAAATGAAATTTTCTAGCCACAGTTTATTCCTGGGAATAGACATAATTTTATTCTTTTTAAAACATGCGCTGGAAAAATAAAATAAATTAGGAGTCCAGTACAAAGGAAGGATAAAAGTTTAGCAAGCACACACAAACACACACACACAACCTCATCCTGAATTCACAAAGATCACAGGATCCAGGCATATCATTTAAATACAGCTAGTCCTATCATCATTAGTCCTTGACAATAAAATCTTCCTCCTTAATGGAAGTTTTGAGAACTTCATTCTGTCTCTTTTTGTAAGCAAACCAATGTAATTTGCAATTAAATGAGCCCATTATGTGGACAAAAACACAAGTATTATCCCTTCAGCTGTGCCTATCTCTAAATTTTGCTATGTGATATATAAAGTATGCATTAGAGGAGAAATTGCATACAGTTTAAGTGCATTCTCATGCTTAAAAATTAGCACAAAGTGGAATGCAAGGGATTAATGGCTGCTAAGCATTCATAGCTCATCTCTGTCTTGAATGTCCTCACCTGGCTATCTAGGATGTTTTTGGAGATAGGAAATTAATAGACTTCCAAATTAACTCATTTTTCCCCCTGATACAGTGGGAAATACCACTACAGTTAGGAACAGGGGTGGGATTCTACTGGTTCATCCTGGTTCTATAGAACTAGTAGCTCCAAAGAATATCTAACACCAAACGCTTCGCTCCAAATATATTATTTTCTTTGGTTGGCCCCACCCACCTGCCCAGGCTCTAGGCTGTCCTTTATGCCCTGCTAAAGCAACCTTAGTTGCTTTGTGCAGCATAGCTGAGTGCTGCACATCAGCAGGAGAAGGTTATTGCTTGCAGGAGAAGTTGGTTTACAAGTACTGCGCACATGTGCACAGCGCCTGCAAAGTGCACGCTCATCGAACCGGTTGTCATGCTGGTAGGATCCCATCCCTGGTTAGGAGTGTATTTGTTTCTGCTTTTAACACGTTTACTGATTCAGTAGCAAATCTCATGCCCCTTTCACTTTCTTTCACCTGGAGGACTTCTGAAGCCTACCAGGCAGAACACATACTTTTGGTAAGCACAGCTGGATCAACACAGATCATGTGTAAGAAAATAGTGAGTTTGTTTGTTTTAGAGAAGTTGTATATTAATATTTCACATAAATATACAGAGGGGGGAGTGGAGAGAAATGCCTGCTTTAAAATTCCTTTCCTTAGAGGCCATTTTTTTTTTAAGTTAAAGGAATCCCTGCAGATTTTATTCAGATTGCTGATTATAGAGGGAGATGCTCATTTCTGTTTCAAGGCCATTGAGACAGCGCTGTCTGAAGACATTTTCACGGTCATGTGGCCAGCCCAACATCATAGAGCTCTGTTACCTTTCCACCAGTGGTACCTATTTATCTACTCACATTTGCATGCTTTCGAACTGCTAGGTTGGCAGGAGCTGGGGTGAGGATGGGAATTCACCCCATCACTTAACGCTTGAGACTCGAACCTGGGCTGCCAATTTTCCAGCTGACTAGCCCAATGTCTTAACCACTGAGCCACCACGCCAGCTTAGAGGCTTATATCCTATACTATTTAGAGCAAAATTGCTAACAGTTTTTGATCCATGTAATCTGGGTCCTTAGGTATAGCAAATTCCCTCATCACTTCAAACTTCATAATATTATGGGGGGGAAATCTCGACTAATTCTACTACCTATCCAAGATTCCATCTACATTGCTCAAGTTGCATAATTATGCAATTATTCCCTTTGATGGTTGCAAATAGGTTCCAGGTTAGAAATATAAGCACAATTATACAGGTTAATATCAGCATGAAATGAGGATACTACAAATGAAATCTACATAGCTATTTATACATCTGTCTTCATAATTATTATATCATTTTAATTAACACAAATCAGGAAAAAATCAGATTGTCAACAAAAATCATTTCAGCATTGCTTCACAAAATTGCATAGCTATTACAAAGCAAAATGTCAGGACAATAATTAACTTGATGCTTATTACCTATGGCTTTAAATGTCCTTTTGTTATGATGAACAAAACCTTAATACCCAAAGAAACTCCCATGTGGTATAACTATATTGCTTTTGTTCAACCAGCAAAAAAAATATAATAGTGAATCCATAGAGATGGTAGAAATAGCAAACTTTGTCAGTGATTAGAAGTTGGGCATACTTAAGAGGCCACACTGAGACAAGGAGATTACAAGTGGTCAAAACTAAATGAAACAGTAAAAGAAATTCTGGAGATGGACCTGTTTCTTCTCACCATCTTCTCTTATTTGCACTTTTTTTTTTCAACAATTCAGCCTACTCATGCACAAGATACATGCTGTTGGAATTAGTAATTACTAATTGGATCTATTCTTGCAAATAGTAATAAAATGGAAATATTCAAATCAATGGCCTTCTAATCATCATGGTGACATGTTGTTCTTGTATCTGGCTGGAAAAGATGACGATAATCCATAATAAGAAGCCATGAAGAGTCTTGAAGAGACGGGTTTTCATTATTCAGTGTCCACATCCCCAAAGCATGGGGATGATATGATTTGTTGGGTTTAAAATCCAACTTTTGAACTATAAATAAGAGAGTTGGGAGGGATCTTCCCATACACAAAATTGCCTGCTACAACATCTTGCCTGTCAATGACTTTTTCAGCTTCAACCACAATAATACATGGGCAAACAATCAATATAAACTCAAGGTAAACCACTTCAAACTCAATTGCAGAAAATATGGCTTCAGCAACAGAATGATCAATGCCTGGAATTTTCTACCTGACTCCATTGTTACAGCCTCAACCCCTCACAGCTTCATTCTCAAACTGTCTACTGTGGGCTCACCCCATTCCTAAGAGGTCCTTAAAGGGGTGTGCCTACTGTCCCTGTCTTACTGCCCCCATTTATCTGTATTTACTCCCTTTGTTCATGTTTATGTTCAAACCACACATACTTGTTATCTTGTATATGTTTGACAATTATTATTATTGTTATTATTATTATTATTATTATTATTATTATTATTATTATTATTGTTGTTGTTGTTGTTGTTGTTGTTGAACAAGCCATCAGAATGAATGTAATCAAAGCCAGAATAGAAAAATCTGCTGATGACCCCAAATGCAGACTCTGCAAATAAGTGGACAAAACCATTAATCACATACTGTTGCAAGACAAGAGCTCAGACTGACTACAAACAATGTCACAACACAGTTGCTCAGATGGTCCACTGAAACTTGTGTCACAACTACCATCTGCCTCTAGCAAAGAACTGGTGGGATCATAAGCCTGAAAAAGTGGTTGAAAGTGAGCATGCAAAACTACTGTGGGAATTCCGAATACAGACTGACAAAAGTTTTGGAATACAACACCCTGGATATCACGATTGTGGAGAAGAAAAAAATTTGGATTGTGGACATTGCCATACCTGATGGCAGCAGAATCAACGAGAAACAACTTGAAAAAGTCTCCAGATTTCAGGACTTGAGAATAGAACTGAAGAGACTCTGCCATAAACCAGTGCAGGTCATTCCAGTGGTACTCGACACACTGGGTGCTGTGCCTAAGACCTCGGCAATTACTTAAAAACAATTGGTGCTGACAAATCACCATTGGTCAGCTGCAGAAGGTCACCTTACTGGGATCTGCTCGCATAATCCGCCAATACATCACACAGTCCTAAACGCTTGGAAAGTATTTGACTTGTGATTTGTGATACAAAACCCAGCATAGTTATCTCATTTGCTGTGTACACTGTCATAATAACAACAACAACTCATAGCTCAAGGCAGGAGTCCTTATACCATATTCTGGACAAATGACTGTCCAACCTTTTCTTACACACAACTTACGAAGGCAAGACGTTCCATGCTCTGGATACAGAATGAAAATGTTTTGTCTGTTAGAAAACCCCCATTAAAAAAAGAGACTTTCTGCAAATCTTATCAAGATGTCTACTCCCAAGCAGAACTGTTTACAATATTTGTAAGAGTCGATCCTCAGTCAGCTGACCCAACTTACTCTAACTACTATTGGTATCACAAGATAGAGGCACTGCAGTAGTAGATGTGGAGGTTTTGTGAGCATATGTGTTTAAAAGATGTAAACATGCTCTTGTGCAATTTTTATTGAGTTATTTCTGTAAATAAACATGTGAATATTATCTGGTTTGGTAAAATATGTTCATGTATAATGAAGCTGCCAGTGTAATGAGACACTATTTTCTCTTCTTTATTAAGTGAGCCCTTATTTTATCCTTGGTAAAAAAAAAAAAAAAAACACCTTAATTTCGAACAAATGCATAGTATCATGACATAATTATGTAGACACCATAACCCTTAATTGGTTATTTAGCTTTGAATCAGTTACCTTCCATTCCTATTGACTGAAGTCATTTTTGCTATGTTTCAACTATTTCAGGTTGTTTGATAATATCTTCAGAACAAACCCTAGAAAACTCATTATGAATTTATACCTGAGACTTCCAAAGGTATTTCATGATGTAGAGTCTTATCCCACGTATTCTCCTCTTACGCTGTTTATTTTTTCTTCAATGAGATCAGTAATGCTAATTCTCCATCTTCTCATAACAACCCCATTAATGCATGTTATTACTACAGTTCTGCTACTATGTGTCTGAATGGAGTTAGTGTAATCTGTTTCAGGCTTTAATTGCTAAGTGGTTGCCTTATGAATTGCAAATCTATCCATTAGGAAGAGATTCAACCATTTATGCAATGGTTTTCCTTTTAACTTTGATGGGACAACAAAGACAAGCATTTTTTGTGAATTGTCCCATTTAAAGAACAAAATCTTGGCACCTTGCTGTTTGTGGGGGTTCCATCCCAGCATAAGAGTACAGGATTACAAAACCAGAAATAAATATTGTGTCTTTTCTACTTGGAAGTTTGAGTTCTGGACTTCTACCCCACAAGGATCTTCTCCTTTTAATTTTCATTGGTTCACCTATTTGCATTTATTTCTACTTCTCACTTAATAATGGTGGAGCCACAGTGGTGCAATGGTCAGAATGCAGTACTGCAGGCTACTTCTGCTGACTGCCAGCCTCCTGCAATTGGGCAGTTCGATCCTCACCAGGCTCAAGGTTAACTCAGCCTTCTATCCTTCCGAGGTTGGTAAAATGAGGACCCAGATTGTTGGGGGCAAGATGCTGATTCTGTAAACTGCTTAGGGAGGGCTGTAGAACACTGTGAAGTGGTATATAAGTCTGAACACTATTGCTATTGTTATCTCTCTGGGTCAGCCTCATTATAAAACTTAATATGGCCATATTCTATGTATGTAGCCTTACAGTAAAATAGAATGAACTCACATGTTTGTGTTTCCAATCTGGTCTACCTGGGAAGGATGAGATCCATCTTGCAAGTATGAAAGTGCACATCTCTTGCTGTTTCTTTAACAGCCTAACACTTTTCATAGAAGAGAAGAGAAGAGAAGAGAAGAGAAGAGAAGAGAAGAGAAGAGAAGAGAACAGAAGAGAACAGAACAGAACAGAACAGAACAGAATTGAATTATTTATTGGCCAAGTGTGATTGGACACACAAGGAATTGGTGCAGATGCTCTCAGTGTACATAAAAGAAAAGGTACATTCATCAAAAGTCAAGAATCATAAGGTACAACACTTAATAATAGTCACAGGGTACAACAAGCAATCAAATCAGAGCATCATTTTGAGGGTAGGAGTTGAAACAGTGAGGGGTCTGTAAATATTTTCACAGCGCTCTTTTTGAGTCGTGCAGTATACACATCCTCAATGGAAGGCAGGTTGATAGTAATTGTTTGTTTGTTTTTTTGCAGTCCTAATTACTCTCTGAAATCTGTGTCTGTCTTGTTGGGTTGCAGAGCCAAACCAGACAGTTATAGAGGTACTATCCATGGGACCAGCTAACATTTTGGATATTTCCATTTTTCTTCCATTTGTTTTGGTCTCTAATACTTTGCAAAGGCAATTACATAAACCAAGATTAGAGAAATAATGCAAACAATTTTCAACTTTTGATACATTTCTCCCTATAACAGCATCATGACCCTGCTGGATTCAGTCCTGTGACCTAACATTTAATGAGTATCCAAGGTTAACTGAGTGGCTGTTGGAATTCAGGAGTCCTGCCATCTGTTCTTGATAAACATTTTTAAAATGATTCTTCTTTCTCTTAAATTCTTTGGTAAGCTTTTCCTATTTTGTATAATGCATTCCACATAATTGCATTATGAGCAACACTTAGTATGCCAAAGGCCTTTTCCTGGACCATAGACATCTTGCTGTTGAGGCTTTATCAGAAATTACTTACAATTTTGCAATGCTTTCTTCTTAGGAAACTATAAATTGGGTTTACAGTTTCTCTATTTTGTATTCCAAAACAGTGCCAATTGCCTTGTCTATGATGCTCAGGGCATACAATTGACTAAAACAACTTCTTGACCCTGGTTACACCTGAGAGTATCATGCTAACAAATATCAAATTCTAGAATATATTATTACTAACGTGAAATGGTGATGTAACAGAAGAGACTAAGCAGCATGAAGCAATTTCCTTGACATTTTATAATGAACAGGAACTGTGTTCCTTCAACATAGACAAAGGTTGTGTTTCTATCTGTAGATTGCCCTGCCTTTTGTCTCCAGCCTAGGCTACTAACCTCAAGACTTCTTTCTTATTTAATGTAAAATCTGCACTTATCACTTTGTTTTGCAAATAAATCCTCTTGACTGGACCTTGAGGCTGCTGGAATACAGGTGTAGCATAGTATGGAAAGTTACATTCATATTAAAAGATGCACAGATTCAAAGACAGACTATAAAATCCAAATTTTAATGTGAATTAATTCACGTTAAATATGAAAACAAACTATGCATCTGATTTAACAGTAGCTTTTCAGATGGACTGATTCATGATTGAAGCTCAAATTTTATAGGATCAAGTAATGATCTTTCGTTTGTGAATAGTTCTAAAAAGAAAGATCAAGAAAAATTTCTTGAAAGAAATGTCATTTCTGTTTAGGACTTCAAGAAAAACATTCATATCATCCAGTAAAATTTAAAACATATTTCAACTGTATCTTTTTATCCAGAGTTCATCTTCATTCTGCATTGGTCTGCTGCTCCAAGAGAATTGCACCAACATTGAGCCGGTGAAAATCAAACTGCTGGATAATTCTGCTGACTGCCAACAGTTCAATTCTCACTGGCTCAAGCTTGACTCAGCCTTCCATCCTTATCAGGTTGGAGTATATAAGTCTAAGTGCTATTGCTAAGGGCTACTATATCACATCTATCACTGGGCACCATGTTTTAAGAAGGATGTTGACACATTGGTGTGTATCCAGAGAATAATCAAGATGATAAGAGGGCAGAGAAGAAAATGAAAAAAGGTTGGATATATTGAATATATCTGGAGAAGATTGCACAAAGGCAACTAGCTGTCTTTAGGTATTTGAAGGTCTCCCATGTAAATGATGGAGAATAATTATTCAAAGCTGGTCCAAGAGAACAAAGGATTTCAAGTGCATATCTATTTTGGATGAACATAAGGAAATATTTTAAAAGACAAGAGCTGATTATCTCAAGAGGTGAAAGAATCACTGATAATGTTACACAGCTGGGTAATTTAATGTCTGCAAGAAACAACCAAGGTTAGAGACCCCACAGCTCTTCTTTTGTTAAAAGTGTTTAAACACAAGCTGGCTGGCCATTTGTCTGGAATGTTGTAGTATTTTAATCCTGTGTTGAAGAGAGGATTGGACCATACAATTTCTAAGATACTTCCAACTTATACATGACATGATTCTAAGAAATACCCCATAATATATTTGTATGTGTGAGTCATCCGTATGTCTCCCTCATTAATCTTGATTACTAGGGAGAGCAATAGTTCATCCAGGTATTGAGAGGATACAACATAGTTGCTATTCATGCACTAATGTGCAGATAATCCTCCAAGTGGCCTCAACAACTTTCTGAAAGAATGCTAATAACCCAATGTCTGCAAGGAATATAAATCCTTCCATTCCCCACCATGCAATCAGAATAGAAGACACTTCTTGGATGCGAAGTGAAATGTCTTCAAGGAAAGTCCAGTTGCCTCTTGAAAAAAAAGCACCATTGGGATTTATATCTTGTTACTTCAGGCGGGAGCCCTTCTTCTTGTGGTAATCAGTACATAAATTAGTCTGAAGTTATGGAGCATACTGACAGTCCAACAAGTGAGAAAATCTAGGTTCAAATTAAGACACAGTCCAAATACTAACATTCAGATGTTCAACATCTCTGAGCCATGACATCTTCCTCCATGAATGTGCTAGTCCTCCAAGGATGTGCTAGTCCTCTCTTAACAAACGGGGAGTAATGCAACATCAGCTATCTCTGCTTCATATTGTTTCATTCATTAATCCAGTAACAAAAACATTTTCACCCTAAAATATATTTTCCACTATTTACCCCTTTTTATTTTCATTTCCACCTATTTTGTTTTACATATTTTCTTTATTTTTACTTTTTCAAAGCTGATGTATAGGAAACAAAAAACAAAAAATAAAATAGAACTAATATCAATGTAGTCATTCTTAATTAACACCTTCCAATTAACAACAATAATTCCCTGTTGACTATTTTATATACCTGATTCTTTTTCTCCCCATTCAGGATCCACAAAGTATTTTCCCCCAATCTATAATGAATCTTACATTTATTCCAAAGATATTCATATAACCATTTCATATTTCCTCTTTGTTTCCCTTTAGCCAAGTTTTACCTATGGAATTATGTTTAATTTTCATTCATTACCTTTTTATATGAAGCAAAAATTTATTAAAAGAAAAATGGAATAGATAATGATTTAATACAAAACTAGATAAGAAAGCTGGAAATGTAACTATGACGATGTATGTATGTTGTAACCTGGAATCACATTGTTCACTTGAAAAGATGTATTTTTTAAAAAAAAGGGGGGGGGAGGGCAAATCATCTATCTCCAATCTACAACACAGTCCTTTCAAGAGTTCCAGGAAGGCTCCACACCCATTTGCGCCACTCAGGTGACCCTGAGGACACAGATAAACCTCCAGGTGGCCTCAACTACCCTTTAAAAGGATAAAAATGACCAGCTGTTGGCAAGGAGTATAAATCCTTCTGTTGCCCAACATCCATCCAGAGCTGAAGAAGCTTCTTGGATGAGAAGCGAGACATCTTCAAAGAAAACCAAGAAAGTCCTGATAAAGCCACCTTTGGGACACCATGACCTTGGATGACTGAGAATCTCCACAGACAGCCCTGTATACCATACTGATCTTCTTGGAGATCACAATCCTGCTTCAGAAACAGAATGGAAGGGAATCATTCTGATCTACATTCACTTTTTTTTTTAAAAGGGAACCACAAAGTATATCTTGTTGTTTTCCTGGCATTGGCATTTTAACAGCACATCCTGAAGATGCACATTCAGGTATGTCTAATGAACACATGGGCCCTTAAGCACCACCTTGAGTTTCCAAATGGAAAACTATTAAAATGCTGTTCGGTGAATACTGGGGGGCCCTGAGCAGCAATTGCTCTTTTACTGCTCAGATAAGAGTTGAATTTAAAACAGTTGTACAGCATAATCTGTTTTTGTTAGGCTTCTTCTTCTTCTTCTTTTTTTAAATATACCTGGGCAACAGTAATTAGAAAAAGACAGGTCGGAAACTTTTTTGGAAGATCATAAACAGAGGATCGGTTGGAAAAAGTGTTAGGATGGGCAATACAACCACTCATGAAACAGCATTTTATCAGTGTATGGTGCTTCTCTGGGCTGTGAAAATATTTATAGACCCCTCACATCCCGGACATAAACTGTTTCAGCTCCTTCCTTCAAATGACGCTATAGACCACTGCACACCAGAACAACTAGACACAAGAACATTTTTTTCCCAAATGCCATCACTCTGCTAAACAAATAATTCCCTCAACACCTACCATGATGCCTGGTGGAACAGAAATGCTAATTGTTGTGTTTGGCCTTCTAAAGGATATTCACCTCGGAATACTAGAAGTATAATAGGGGATCCAGAGAAAAGTATATCATCATCTTTTTGAGGTCACCCAGAACAAGTAGACCCAAAAATGCTCCTTGAAAAAGTAGGCATGTTTAAGGATAAGATAAGACAAGATGTCCTACAAGAAAGTAAAGGTAAAGGTTCCCCTCACACATACATGCTAGTCGTTTCTGGCTCTAGAGGGCGGTGCTCATCTCCATTACAAAGCCGAAGAGCCAGCGCTGTCCGAAGACGTCTCCGTGGTCATGTGGCTGGTATACTAAACACCGAAGGCACACAAATGCTCTTCCCTTCCCACCAAAGGGGTTTTTCTACTTGCATTTTTATGTGCTTTTGAACTGCAAACTGTTGGCAGAAGCTGGGACAAGTAACAGGAGCTCACTCCATTATGCAGCACTAGGGATTCGAATTGCCAACCTTTCTGATCAACAAGCTCAGCTTCTTAGTCACTGAGCCACCACATCCCTTCATGTCCTACAGTAGACTGTTCCAAATTGGGCAATAGCTTAGCAGAATTTAAACAAGTTAATATTTGGGATAGGAGCATGTAATGACATCTTATGGATATGGAGATAAAATGATTGAATGTCCTGTACAAGAACCATCGTATTATAGCAAAAGGATTCCAGTTTACTGCATCCTCTTCCAGAGGCATCTGCAAGGAAGAGAAGACAATGGGATAGAGGGTGGATGAAACAAACGTTATTGTATTCTTGAGATGAAAGCTTGGCCCTTTTCTTTCTAGATATTCATGTAGGAAAGGGATAGAGGTTGCAATACAATAATTCAATGCAATTCTTTCATTCATTTATTGTAATTCATTGATTCACTCATCCAACCATCCAATCAACCATCCAATCTACTATCCATCCATGCATTATGAAAGTATAGGATGGATACAGATGCCTTGCTCTCTCTTCCTTACAATTTATTACCTAGCACAGAAGGAAAGAAAGAGTATAGGAGGAATTTGATATGACTATATAAGAGGAATTGATCCCCCCCCCACTATGGAGTATGTCAAAAAGAGCTCTCCACTCAAATTTTACGTTGGATTTAATATAAAACATATCAGGTCCTTGGTAGATAAGACAAATTAACAAACAAGGAAATAACAAGACCTAAAAAACTGGGCAATTTTCAAAGCGGCATATAGATGAAGACTGTTTGAAAGAACTTTGAAGTTTAATAATGAATAATGAATACCTTTATTGTCATTGCATTACACAAATATTATGAAATTAGAAAGCTACTCCAGCACAGTGCCCCAAACACCACATCACAATCATACTACAGAGTATTTAAAAATTAAAATAATTAAAATAATAATATTTAAAAACCTAATCTAAAACCTATCTAAAACATTTAGTAAGTTAAATAGTTTTAAAATGTCACCATATCCATAGGACTAAATCACAAATGCACTGTTTGATTCAAGACAGTTACTACCTTGGGAAAGAAAGCAACAAGTTAGGACTAAAGTATTAAGCTTTACTTAGTATTTAGTGTTCTTCTTTTTTTCAGGTGACACAAAATCCTCTGATATAGATAGTCTTCAACCGCAATGGAGCCCATCATTTCTGCCGCTAAGTGAGACATTTGCTAAGCGAGTTTTGTCCCATTTTAGAATCTTCCTTGTCCCCGTTAAGTGAATCACTGCAGCTGATCAGTTAGTAACCCAGCTGTTAAATGAATCTAGTTTCCCCATTGATTTTGATTCCCAGAAGGTCACAAAAGGGGATCACGTGACCCCAGAACACACCAAGCGTCTTAAATATGAAACAGATGCCAAGTGTCTGAATTTTGATCACATGACCCTGGAGACACGGCAATGGTTGCAAGGCTGAAAAATGGCCATAAGTCATATTTTTCAGTGCCTTTGTAACTTTGAGCAGTCATTAAGTGAACTGTTGTATGTTGAAGGCTACTTGTATAAGATCCTACTCAGAAAGGGTAAGTGGACATTTGCTACGTATTTCCAAAGGGGGGGAAAAATGGGAACAAAAATTATCTAAATTTGTTTGAGTCTGTAGTGTAAACCGAGAACCTTGTTAAGCATGTTAAGTCATGTTATTGTCTGTTTGAAATGCAAGTTTGTTAAAGAAGCAAAACACTGGCATTTTGAAAGCAAAGATTTCATCTTGAAGTTTTTTTAAAGAAACAAGTACTCCATTTAATCCTGTTTTTCCTCTTTTGATCTCTTTTCTTTGCTTATCAGTGGGATATAGCACAACAGAAAATGTGTCCAACAAGGCCCCACCCCTCCCCCCAAGCAATGTAGTTACATCATTATAATAGCTAAGAACATAATCTGTTGCCTGAGCAACATTTATTATGGAGAAGAGAGGGGAGGGGAGAGGAGAGGAGGGGAGGGAAGAGAGGATAAGGTAGGGAAGGGAAGGGAAGGAGAGAGGAAAGGAGGGGGAGAGGGAGAGGAGAGGGGAGGGAAGGGAAGAGGAGAGGAGAGGAGAGAAGAGAAGAGAGGAGAGGGGAGGGGAGAGGGGAGAGGAGAAATAAGGGAAGGGAAAGGAAGGGGAGAGAAGAGAAGAGAAGAGAAGAGAAGAATCAATAATTGCCCAGGACAGGAAACTGTGCCACGGAAAAGAGATCTTCAAGTAGATAGATACTGCTGCAAATCCTAATGATGAAGAATTTGTGGAGAATAGAAGGAAGGAAGCAGTGCAAAATAAAATAAAATAAAATAAACACCATGAATCAAGAAGCAGCATGGAATTAAATTGAGTAGGATTCCTATTTTATTTATTCATTGTTTGTTTGTTTATTAGATTTTTGTTCTGCCTTTATTCTTCTTAAGTAACACAAGGCAGCAGACATAAATAATACCTCTTGCTCCTCCTATTGTCCTCACAACAATTCTGTGAAGTGGCTTGGACTGAGAGAGAGAGAGAGGAGAGACTGGCCCAAAGTCATCCCACCAGTTTCCATGACCAAGGCAGGACTAGAACTCCCAATATCCTGGTGATTGACCCAAAGTCACCCCGCCAGATTTCCTACCTCAGGCAAGACTAGAACTCACCACCTCCTAGTTTCTAGGCCAGCACCTTAATTGCTACACCAAACTGGTTCTTCCATACAACAAAGAAGCTAATCAGTTTTCTTCAATCTTCAATACTTTCAGCTTAGGGGTGGGGGAAAGAAGAGGAAGGAGAGAGGAGAGAGGAGGAGGAAAAGGAGGAGGAGAAGGAGAAGGAGGAGGAGGACAGATGAAGTACTTTGCATGTTTTGATCCATTGTTCTTGCAAAGAGGAGCACATTTAGATGGGAGAGTAGACATTCAACATAAAGAGGGATGACTCCATAGTATGAAATTGAAGTCTATTCAGCTCTGTGTGTGTGTGTGATATTTTGATGAGTTGTTTTGAAAAACACTTTATAGGATTATTTGCCTGATTTTTATTAATTTTAGTTCTTGTGGAAGTTGTACTAAGTGAAGCCAAAGGTAGGAAAAACAGGACTGGTCTTGAGAGTGTAATTGTGTCTTCAAGATAGCATGACTGAACTGGTTCTTCAAAACAGTGTGGGAAGCAAATGGGACAAGTGAAGCAGAAAGTGAGAATATTAGAAGTTTTCCCTTCTTCTTCTTGCCTCCCAATACGTATAGAACACAAGTTTTATGGACCCAGAGCTGTCTTTGCTGCACAGATTAAGCCAATCAGTTGTAAAAAAAAAAAAAAAAATATGCCTTGTTGNAAAAAAAAAAAAAAAAACTATGCCTTGTTGCCAAGGAAAATGTAGGTAAAACAACCCAACTGACAGAACCCAAAAATCTATTCATCACAGCATCCTGTTTCCAGAGTTTCCAGATTCTAGGAAACTCATGTATAGGTAAGAACTTTTCCAGCTGTTATTCTGATTTTTCTTTAATTTATAGGCATATACCAATTTTGAAAGTTAAGTTTGCTGAAAGCATAAAAAAGACAGTTTGGTGTGATTAAGATGCTGGCTTGGAAACCAGCAGACTGTGAGTTTTAGTCCCACCTTAGGCATGAATGCCAGCTGGGTGGCATTGAGTCAATCACCAAGAGACTGTCAGTTCTAGTCCCATTTTAAGCATGGAAGCCAACTTGGTGACTTTGGGCCAGTCCCTCTCTCTCAGCCCAAACCATTATTGTTAGGTTGTTGTTGTGAGTAAAATAGAAGGAAGAAGGAGCTTTTACTCGTTTTGGCCACCTTATTTATGAAAATAACAAAGGCCGATTAAAAAGAAAAGATCTAAATGAGTTAATAAATAAGATGATTCCATGCCCTCCGTGTTGTGAACCATACTTTGATTGGATTTTGTGGTGGATTTTTGTGTTTTATTAAACATGGAGAAGCTTTTGAAACCATCCTTCACTGAGGTTGTTAGAATTCTGATTGAAAGGGCCACATGAAGAATAAACAGCAATAGGACAGATGGTTTGAGCTAGCATGAAGAACTTCACTTAAAATCTACAGCAGGGGTGTGAAACTCAAGGCCTGTGGCCACATCTGGCCTACAGGGTACTTAAATCTGGCCTGCAGGGTGGCCTGGAAATAGCCTCTAGCAGCCAAAACAGGGTGCAGGGAGGGCATGCATGCCCCCATTCCCATTTTGGCCAGCAGAGTGCTGCAGGAGTCATCTGTCCCATCTCTCCCCCACCCCCAAGCCAGCCTGTAGAGAACTACAATGCTGATGTGGCCCTCAAAGAAATCCAGTTTGATACCCCTGATCTACAGGATAAATCACCAAGAACTCGAAGGAGTTCCAGTCATTTTCTTGGAAAGAGATAATTGCTCGTATGAGCTATAATTTGCCCATCATTACTGCTAGATACTATGTTTTCCCCTAACTCCTATTTGTCCCTCACACATAAACAAACAAGCAAAAAAAAAAAAAAGACTAAGTTGATTGCAACAGAAGTTTGAGAGCGTTTATTGTATCAGCCTATTGAACAGCACTGTGGCTAATTTAAAGAAAAGAAGCAAATGGCTTAAGCAAAGCCTAACCCGCCAGAAGCCCACTGTTAATTCATATGCGGATCAGGAAAACACCAAGTTTTCCCTTTAAATTTAGAAATAAAATTCAAATGTAATCGATGTTGTTCTTACCACCAACCTGGAAGCATATGCAACCCTCATCCTCGGGGCTATCCTTTTCTCTTATCTTCTCATTGTAGTTGATAACAAACACAGTGTATAATTGGACTGTGATTTTGTATAAACTTGTTAAGATGTAGCTTCGGGTAAGTCAGTCAAAGTGCTTTTAACTCTTTGCACTGTTTCAATCCTTCTCCTTTATCATGAATAAAGAAAGATTTAGGTTAGGATTAGAACATAAGGAAGGAAGGAAGGAAGGAAGGAAGGAAGGAAGGAAGGAAGGAAGGAAGGAAGGAAGGAAGGAAGGATCATTCAAATGTATGATCAGAATGTTAAAATAGCCAGGATTTAGTGATGGTTTGGAAACAAACAATTGTTCAAGGTGAATTGAAGGACAGGCACACATAGGTAAATTCCATTTGAGAAAAGTTGGGCAAACTATATAGCACTGCTTAAATTCATAGCTGATAAACCAAAAGGACAAACAGCAGGAAGCAGTGGGTGGTAGTTCATCAGGGGCAGATCTCACCTGGAAATAAGAAGGAATGTCTTGACAGTGAGAATGATTAATTAATTAATGGAACAGCTTGCTTCGTAAAGTTGTGGTTAGACACTGGAGGTTTCTAAAAAGAAACTGGACAACCATTTCTCTGGGGTTTTATAAGGACTTCTGCCTTGGAAGTGGGATTAGGACAGGGGTGTCAAACTCGTATCGTCATGGCATCATCATGTGATGTATTGCAACTCCCCCCCCCTTTGCTTAACCAAGCATGAGCATGGCCAGCATGTGATGCATTTGGCCCACAGCAGGGCTGGTATTCAGCAGGTTCTAATCAGTTCTGGAGAACCAGTAGCAGAAATTTTGAGTAGTTTGGAGAACCGGCAAATGCCACTTCTGACTAGCCCTACCCCCATCTCTTCTCTGCCTCCTATCGAGTCCCAGCTGATTGGCTGAGTCTTCTTTTGTTGCCCTGCATAGGAGAACGGAGCTGGAAAGCAGGTTAGTGAGGTGGGGAGGGAATGGGGATTTTGCAGTAACTTTTCCCCAAGAGTGGAGTGGGAAGGGAGACTTTACAGTATCCTTCCCCTTCCATGCCCACCAAGCCACGCCCATCAACCACACCATGACCGCCAAGCCACGCCCACAGAACCGGTAGTAAAAAATTTGAATCCCACCACTGGCTCACCGGCCATGAGTTTGACATCCCTGGATTAGAAAACCTTCACAATCCCTTCCAGCCCTATGATTTTATGATCCTGGGTACTTTTTCCCAAACTGGAAGTGAATCTAAAATTAATCAGTCAGGCTCTTTCATACACTTCTCCACTCAGCGTGGCTCCTTTGGAAGCTGGAGGTGGCCTTGAAATGTTGAGAAAACCATGAGCCGACAGATCAGTGCATAGATGGGATTGAAAGACTGTCTTTGCTTTCAGCCCATATTGCTTTAATTTTTAAAGCCTGGAACATCTCAGTCTATGAATTCAGGAACTGTTTATGTGAGAATGTAGCTTAATCTCTAAATCTTCTCTGTTGCATTCCCTACTAAGAGAAATTAAACAACCTTCTGCTCAAGTAGTCTACAAAGTTTTGCCATGACATGGAGAATGGGACAAGAGCTTGAGAAAGGCTGTGCTTAAAGATTTTGAAAGGCCTGAGGACTACCATCTGGATGACACCATCATCATTCGTATGAGTTACTGGAGACTATTAAAAAGAAAAGAAAAAGATTGTATGCTTCCTTTAAGGCTTGGGTACACTTTGAGGTGCTTTCCCACCTCAAAGTGGAGAAATGGAAGAGTAATTTGAGTTTTCTGAAGGCCCATTGAAAGCAGAATTGGGAAGTTCAGGTTGTCCACCACTGTCCCAAAATGCAGGAATATCTTCTTAAAGTGATAAAATGCTAGTTCTCTTAACTTAAAAGGAGAGAAGTTTTGCTACAAAGGTAAAGGTTTGCACATACACGCTAGTAATTTCTGGCTCTAGGGGCTGTGCTCATTTCTGTTACAAAACCGAAGAGCCAGAGTTGTCCAAAGACGTCTCTGTGGTCATGTGGGTAGCATGACCAAACACCCAAGGTGCATGGAACCCTGTTACCTTCCCACCAAAGGGATCCCTATTTTTGTACTTGCATTATGCGGCACTAGAGATTCAAACCACCAACCTGTCAACCTTTTCTGATCAACAAGCTCAGTGTCTTAGCCACTGAACCACCATATCCCTAAGTTTTGCTGAAGGCCTCTTAAATGAATATGTTCTTTAGTTGGAAAGAGGCATGGCTTGGGCTCATTTTCAAATAATTTTGTGACAAGTGGAAGTTGGCTGAGTTTTCTAGCCGGTTGTTCTTCTCACATTGGAGGCATCATTTTAAAGGGGAAAGCTGAACTGAGAACACCAAAAGAAATACAGGTGTCTTATATTCTCTTGCTTGTCAACAATATTCTCATGCCAGCAATTAGAAACTTGGCACGGGTTTCTCCCTGATTAATTTTTAACTCACACCTGAAGGGATTAGAACAAAGTGCTTCCAAATGCCTATTTTTAAATCCCATTATCTGTTAACGCTAAATCTCCAGTGTTTCTCACTGAAATGAAGCAACCTCACCACTGAGTGAAAAACCTGGATTCAGACATTTCCTCTGGTGCTTCCAAATATTATAAATCAGCCTAACTGAATTGAATCTAAACCGATAGTTGCTACCAGTAAATACAGACTGTTTTCCTAAGTCTTGGATGAGGAAGTGAAAAATGAAAGAGCAACGCACACACACACAAACACACACACACACACATTTTAGAGCTGGTTTCATTCTGTGCAACTACTTTATTGTGGAAGCGACAAATCTGGTGTTGCGTAAAGCACTAACAACAATTTATGGAACCATTTTTTTAAAAAAAATATTAGACTGAAATGCTGACCTTATTTAGCAATGGGGATGCTACAAAAATCTTTGGGTTTCTAGTAGTTCTTTTGTTCCATTAGTTCTATGATATGAATAAAAATCACAAACATGCCCAGTGAATGACTGCCTTATCCTTCTCTTTGTCAGGGGATTCCTTGGTATAATAGATATTTTTCTGCCAAACAGGAAAACTGCATACAATCCAAAACTTTGCAAAATGATTTGGGGGGGGGGGGGG